>NTHP01000003.1:196767-285976 GCA_003416845.1 Oplegnathus fasciatus | reverse complement strand
AACCACTACGGCATTTTTCGTCTGAGGAGCCAGACCTGACTTTGGCTTATCGACAAAACCACCTGCACTGCAATCATGTAGAGGAGAGGGGACACCCGAGTCAGGTCAGGGAAGGCTCCAGGTAGGAAAAATGGACAAAGTGAGCACAAGCTTAAGGCAATTTCTTCTTCAGAGTCAAATATTTTAGCAGGGACTCTTCAGATACTTTTGATGGTTATTTTTAAAGGATGGATATTTTGAGAGGTGCTTCATGCATGTATTCATAGTGTATATTCAGGATGGATGATATAGTAATATCTATTTATAGTCCGACATGTATACTGCTATGAATTTCCATTGTATTTATGGGATAATTGTTACTTGAGTTACAAACATACTGTAGTGAACCACTGAGCTAATAAATAAGCACCTGTTTGCTAACACCTTTGCCATATCAATTGTACAAGTGCAGTGCCCATTTGGAGCATGACTGTTTGGAATGGGCAGATTGTGAACCACGAGAAACGTAGTGTGGCTGTTTGGAGCGTTCTCGACAACCGCTCATCCGATCAACTTCAACCTCCTTGGGTCCTCGGCAATACACCCGCCAAGTGTGAAGTCAACCGGATGAACGGTTGTCGAGATATGCAAAGGACAGTCATACATACATACACATACATACAGAAAGACAGACAGAGATTCCTTCTTTTATAGTTAGATGATGCTGTTACAGTGCCACCTATTGGCCAAATGGCACCAAATTTGTCACGGTCACTCAGACATCATATCTACACACATCCACCAAATGTGGTTGCAACAGCGTAACACGTTCAGGAGATATGACATTTTTTGTAATTTATCCCTGCCCATAGCATTTGACCAAACTTTGAGGGCCAGCTATAATACAATACTGTATAGAATATCAAAAATCCAAAAAACTTGGTCCAGAGATGTTCTGTACCAGATTTGGTAACGATTGCTCAAAATTTATAGGAGGAGTGGCGAAAAAACTGATTTGGACAGAATTCAAAATGGTGGAAAATCGATGTAGACTCAAATGGCCATGGCTTATATGGATAGATTCCTCTGGACCCACAGAATCCAGGAAAAACATTTTGTTTCTGAGACGTACGGTTCAAAAGTTACAGGCCAAAACGTAAAGTTCGTAGTAATAGCGCCACCATCCGGCCAAATTGCACCAAATTCGACACTGCACTCCCTGGGGTCCTCAGCAATACAACCGCTAAGTGTGAAGTCGATCGGATGAACGGTTGTTGAGATAATCAAAGGACAGACAGACAGACAGAAAGACAGACAGAGATTCCTCACATTTATAGTGAGATAAGATGTCACTGTTGTGTTTCAGCTTGGTGTGCTGTCCTCAAGTGGCCAAAAAATCAATTAAGCTCTACTGTAACTGACCGCCGGCCCATTAGCTACAGTAGATACAATACACTGTTTTACACAGTCTGACTTTACTTGCAATAAATCATGTTTACACATATCCAGACCCTGGAGCTGCCCAGCACAACCACACACTTCCAGTTCCACAGTTAGGGGCCAAAAGCTTTGCTCACATGACCCTTCACCCTAAAGGCTTTACTTTCACGCCAATGCGAAGCTGGCACTCTTTTCCTTGTTTTTTTCACTAGTGGCTGTCTGGTAATTTTGTGGCTTCACTCAATCTCTGCTTGAGTAGAAGTGTGAAGTGGTGCACAGGTGGTTGTGTTATTGCAGTTCTGGTGGGGAAGTCAAATTTTGGTATTCATTTTTTTGTCCATTAACCGATGCCTGCTGAGGCAATATCTTGTCACAAATAGAGAAAATGTTGTGGCTTTAGTTTGCAGAATTCAGATTGCTTTATCCAGAGTGACTTTAAACACTCAATAGTAGTCATATCGAAGGTAGAGAATACTGGATTAAGGACATTCAATCAAACATCAGAATACACTTTTAATGTGATTAAGACAGAGCCTGAGCTATTTTATGGTGCTTATCCCTAATGCCATCCACTGCTGCTTATACTGAAGGTCCCACTTTTCAGCTGATGAAATCCCTGTTGCCATCATATTGTAACATCTCTCTACTTCAGTGTGTGCTGCATGTCTAAAGCCATGCTTAATTACTCCAAACACCATTTTCTCTTGTTAATAAAATAATTTCTGTCAAGTGAAGGGGATTATTATGCTGAGCTGTCTCTTAATGCAGCCATGTATGTAAATGTTGCTTTTCATGCAATGAATGTATACATGTAAACATACTCGGATCTGACTAACTATTTCAGTAAACAAAACAAATATACACCACATTTAAAAAATAATGGAAAGACATGTTATTGTACAACAAGTCACTGCAGTTAATTGCACTCTTATCATTGTGAATTAATGTTCACAATGAAAGGATTTCAGTGCGTTTCTTTGCATACTAAATAAAGCTGTGAATTCTGCATTGGACATTTTTTACAAAAAAGAAAAAATCAGCACTGCTTGCTATGTGAACACACACACACACGTGGCCAGAGTAGGGCTATACAGTATATTAAAGTAAAGTTCCCCTGTCAGCTGTCAACCATGACACACCTGCTCTTTAACACGGCATTGAAGATACAGCCACACTGACATCAAGCCACAATAACTGCTTACAAATTAACTATATCTTTAAAAATCATCTGGAAGCATACCTACTGTAAACTCTCTTCCTACTCCATCTGTGTGACACGGCTGGAGGTATATTGATTTTAAAGGGAAAGGATTTTACTTGCGGCAGCTTTTCACAAAAATAGTATTTATAAGCGAAGGTTTCTTCTTCATTTTCCTTACATAGATTCTACAAAGCAGGCTGGATTTAAGCTGGTGACCTCTTTAATGTCTAGGCCACTGCTGCCCCAATCCAGTCTTTTCTACTACATTTAACATTTTAATACTCCCTTTTCCTCTTGAAAGTCAGTCTTTGATGTTTTTGAAGAGTCAGTGTAAATGTCATGTATTTCAGTAACAGTTTGCCCTGAGTGCAGTTGGGCCCTAATAAATTGAGGGTTAAAATTTTGTAATTTACCTGTCATGCAGCCCTCTGAAATGTAATGTTTAATTCATCCTAATCTACTAGCAGTCATATCAGAAGATTACAGGTTTGATCTATTCATATTTCATCCATATTCAAAGAAAAATCCATTTTGCAGTGAGAGGCGTAAATGTTTGACTTTGCGCCGGCCCCTGCTTCCCAGAGAGCTGGGATTAAAGAAGTGCTAACAGAATAAAGGGATTCGGGATGCACATTGCCTCAGGCAGATCGCTTCAGTTGCTACAGAAGGAGAATATTTTTCTCTTTTTGTGGACCAGACAGAATGAGCTTCCTCGAAGACGGCGGTATCAGTGACTGCCGCTAACTCCGCTTCAAATAATCTACAATAATATCACCCTGGAAGCCTCAGCAGCAGATTTAGCATTTAGCCGCCCCATTCACCCTGCTGCCGTTCTCAGGCTTGTGATTGGCTGGGCTGTGCACCACACTGCAGTAGCTCCGGTCCTTTGGCTAAAGGGCACACAGACAAAGAGGCATGAGCCGATTATCTGTGTCTCCTCCAGAGGCAGCGCACAGCAGATGTCTATTGTAAAGCTTCAATGTGATGTTGAGGCCTTTTCACAGGAGCCACAAAAGACTTGAGATTATTGAGATTTCACTGATAGTATTGTCGTTGTCACTGATATTAAGATATCGCAAGGAGTGTGAAATATCTGTGCAACCAACCTGCAAAACAAAGCAACTGTTCTGCAGTTACACTTCACTAGGCTTGATAAAGAGTGCCTGATAAGGGAAAACAGACTTAATGTACATTGACTGATGTTCCTCCTCACTTTTAACTGTTGCCTCATCATACAGGTTGACTGTTGTTCCCAAGTCTGATTTTAAATGTGGAGCAGATAGTGAGACACTACACACTCAGTGGCTGTTTGAGGTTGACAAAGAAGACCTGCCTTTGTGTTGAAGTAGCTGAATGAACGATTCTTTAATGGTTACCCACCTCTTTTTATTGAGTAAAACATGTTTTACATCTAATTAATTATGTGTGCAGTAGCACTTGAATGCAGGGAAATGTAGCGTTTAGTTCTAAACTCGGCCAATCACACTGCTTTGATGAAACTACACGTTGTTTAATGATTTCAGTTGTAGCATGTATTATCTCTTTGGTCAGCATGTTTGATATGTTTAAATGACCCCTTTTCCTAAAAGTAATTTAACTTGTGCTACAATGTGCACACCATTTTCCTCCCTCATTTTCGTTTACAAGCAGTTTGAGAGTAGCTTTAAGTACCAGTTTAAAATCAAAGAATGGACCTTAATGAAATATACAATGAATAACCAATGAAAACATAGTTATTCTAACGCTTGTGAAGGGCCTTCACTGGAAGTGTAATTCCAGGCTTGAAAAACTAAATTTGTGCATTTCATATTCATTGCAGGTCACTGTTACCGTGTTGCAGCTTGGAAATTGGTACTCTTTCATTGTTCAAAAAAATTAAATACAATTACAATAACAGGGCCTAGAGTGACTGAGATAACATGGTGTAGTGACGGCGCCATGGCAAAGGGCCATGCTCTCCTTTCGTCACATAAAACGGAAATTATTTCAGCTGGTTTGATCTTCCTCTATTTATATGATATCAGTGTGGTTCAGCAGCATGGGCGGGCACTTATCATTGATACTGCATTGTGTATTATTCTAATAATTAAAGGCAATAGCCGCCCGGTGAGCACGCTTCATTTGGCATGATTGAACGATTGGCACTTACCAAGCTAATATGGTTTGGGTGAGCACATAGACACAGTGAAGAAAGTAATGATGTCAGGGCCGCGTCGCAGACTCTGCCCATGATAGAGTGACTCATTTCCTATTAGCGAGGCCTGATTCCACATGGCTTCCTTCTTGCATAACGCCTCGGCCCACGTCTGTGCCGCCACGCCACTCCAACTGACACCTCTTAACCAAACACGCCAAATGGAATAGACATAAACCCTCACTCCTCATCAGCATTCACTAGGAAACACGGGCATCACCCTGGCCCTGCTTTTCATGTAGAGCAACAAAGACACCATTTGTACACATCTAAAATGGTTGCTTAAGAAGAAATAGGATTGCACATCAGAGCAAATCGTGCTCTGTGAGCTGTAATGGTGATTTGGTTAAGGAAGGATCTGCACTAGTTATTTTAGTTTGCTGCATGCGATGTTGTTTGTCTAGGAATCTGTGGTCATTTAACTGTTGAACTCTCTTATTTTTCTTGTATAAAAGCATGAAATTAAAGCTGCACTATTTAATATATTCAATGCTGGAAAAGTAACTACAATATGAAACATATGATCAGCTTGTAACATATGATACATCATTATAGATTAATCTACTCAACAGCATAAAAATGAGTAAAAATGACTCCACCTTCACCAGCTGCAACATCCAAATGCTGTTTATACATTAATAAAGTATTCCACTGATAAAGTTTTTTAATAATATATTTGCATACTGAATACTTACTTTTACTTTAATAAGAACAGTCAAAGCTTTAAAAAAAAAGCATATTTATTATTATTATTGTATTTTTTTATTAACAGTTATACACTCAAAAATAATCTGCCTTATCAGGACTGTACGGGAATTAGTTTTGATCGGCAACAACCCACCATCAGATTCTGATTCCAATGTTGCTAAATCCTGATTGGTGCACAGGAGTACATGACATCACCTTTTTCTGAGTGAATGCTGCCCACTTCAAACCAGTGAGTCGAGCACTGAGAAAAGTGGAAATACAGAAATCTCTTACTGTATGTCAAATAACCAATACTGTTCCAACTTTGGCAGGAAATAGTGTGTTCATGTAGGATGCTGTTACTCATACTAAGAAAATAGTTTTTCACAGCCTTTAATTATAATTCAGAGGGTAAAATTGTATTTGTAATGGAGTATTTTTACACCTTATATTGGAATGTGATATTGTGAGGGAAAGGGCCTGTACATATGGAAGCATGGCATACAAAGCTTAGACACTGCAGCAGCAAAAGCAATAAGAGAAGCTAAAGGCCAAAGTAGCATCTACAACAGCAGAATTGGACAGCTGGCAAGACAACAAAAGTACAGAACTTCTACAATCCAGTGAGGAATGAAATTCACAACCCAATAACAGGCACAATGAGGGATTCAGAGACCCATCTGCCTCTGATGAGGGCCCATAGTGAGACGACACTTGTGTAGCACTGGTATGGGGTCTGGTGTGAATTGCTTCCTACACAGGATGGATAAGAATGAGCGTCCTGTAATATCGGTGGGTCAGTGCGTGTGCCACAGATAAGTTTTCCTCAGGATGACAGCGTAAGCTAAATGCCCAAAATGCAAAACTATACTGTCAGTGTAAGCAGGGCTTTCCCTCAGCTCTGCTGCCTGGAGTGTACAGCAGCAGGACTACCCCAGATCAGCATTGTGCCGTGCTCTCAGAGGACCTGCCCTGCTTCTACCTCTGAAAATAGAACAATAAGGAGGCCTGCTTGAAATAGTCTTGTATCACATCCTGCTATACCTCAGCTTTATATGCCAAGAGGTGCAGGAGGCAGCGGCTGCTTTCAGAGCACAGCGAAGGTTTAAATGATGGACAGTGCTGACAGGCGTAATGATGTGTAAATTACAAGCGGGTCGACATCCCAATGTTCTCCGTGGTGGTGAAAGAGCAAACTCATTTCATAAACACAATGATCGCTAAAATATTCATAACAAACAAGAAAATGGGGTTAGACTCCCTCCTCCTACCAGACCATTACATTTCTTCTGTGTGCGTTAATTAAGTCAACAAATGACTTATAAGATTCCCGTGCCACTATATCGCCTATAGGTTCAGTCTTTTACATGTGCTCAGACAAATGAGAGGTTTTGTACAACAAAGACAGGAATTATAATGGCATGCAGTGAAGACAATTTGTGTTGAGGCGGAGAGTGAGCAGGGAGCGATGATAAATTGCTCTAATAAAATACAAACAAAAGCCAACGAGAGAGATCAGACGAGGGAAGAAGACTTACAGCTCGGAGAGTTGGAGGTGCTGGAAGAGCTGCCATGACAGAGTTGTGAGAGGATTCTTTGACAAGTTTCTGCAGAGGGAAGAAAAACAAAGAGAAAGTTAAATTGAATTATTTTATGTGAATTATTTTATGTGTCTTGCTTGATGTCATGTCTGTCCTGTTTTTGTACCATTTCCTCACTTTTTCACTTGTTCAGAAACCCAATTAGCAAATCCTTCTGTGAATCATTTTGACATTTCTAATGATTTTTGAGGTTAAATAAATTTTGCAGTCTCTTTGGCTTTCCTTGTCCCAACCCCACATCATTGTATCTACAGTACTGTGGTGTGTATCTGCAAGTAAAATAAACTAAACTAAATCTCAGTAAAATAAAATAAGATTAAACTAAACTAAAATTAAATAAGCGAGCGGGGGACTGGATATACAGGCCTGCATTAATGGCTAATAATAAGGCAAAGTATTATTGACAAAGAAAGGGAAACAGGCCTGGCTGTGTGAAGCTTCAGGGCTCAGCCAACTCAATAAAAGAAAGTTGACCGCTTTCAAGTCAAATAATTCAATTGACTTAAGGAACCCCTCCGGCTAAGGAAGCCACTAAATTCAATAACAAATAGCCAGAGACTTACAAGTGATTTGACCAGAACTTTGAATCAGTTTAAATATGAACAACAGGCATCTGTATTTACAGTTATTAAGAAAAACAACATCTCTGAGAGAGAATTATCACAGCAGTTTGTCATAAAGTACACTATCAAATCCTATTATCAGTCCATGCAGCGCCAATGTACTGTATTACATCAGGAGAGAAAAATGAAAGAGTAACGTTCTATCTGATCACTTGTTTTCTTTGAGGCTTCATGACTCACATGCTTTGCACATTATTGTGACTTTGAACGCAACACCTGATTTCACAGCTCTCAGTGTCTGTAAGGGTAGCAAGGAGTCATCTATCCAGCTACTAATTGAAGTGACACATGCAGGATATAGCATAAAGTAGGAGATGACAGACACTGAGGCGTTTCAAATACCAATAGAATATGGCATGAAAAACAGGATACATATAGTGTGAACATTTTCCATCCATAATGTTTAATACGCAGATTTGCTGTATTATGATCACATGTTATGAATATGTAAAAAGAAATGTAAGGGGGTTGTAAAGGTAAAACTTACTAAGGCATAAGACAAAAATACGATAAAAAATGTTATCAGTAGCAGTATATATGTGAACAGCAGCAAATATTTATAGTTTTTTCAGAATTTCCATTTAACTACGTGACTGACACACACACACACACACACACACACACACACACACACACACACTCTATATTAGGTTGATTTGTATGGAAGACCTATTAGATACTCCTGTAACCAGAAGTGTCGCCATGGCAACAGGGAGCTAAGGATGTTGCAGGTCTTTCTTATTTCCTGTGATATCACGCATGCAATTCCACATGCAAACACACACGCACGCGCACATACACACACACACACACACACAGGTAAAACCCACAGAAGCACGTTTGCATGAGGTCCCTCACAAACTGGTTAAATATTGTCACCTTGAATTGTGTGCTAGTGCGAATGCCGCTCTGCTCTGAATACAGGGGATGTGTGTGAGGATATGTAAAGATGCTGCATGAAATTTCACCTCCCAAAGAAAACCTGTGGTCCCAAAGGGACTGTATCATACACTGACAGAATACATTACAGGGAGAGAGAGAGGAAGAAAAGGTGGGCGAGCAAACAGCAGCTCATTAGGTGATGCAGAGCAGGGCCGCTCAACACTTACGTCAAATCACACACCCCAAAATAGACACACATTTATACCACGGATCTCCAAATAGACACACGTCAAACGACAGACCCTAAAATTCACGCACATTAGACCAAAAATCTCCAAATATACATACATTAGACCCCAGAACTCCAAACAGAGATGCAAGACCTTCAAATAGAGGCACATCAGACCACAGACCCTCATCTGAAGTTTTTATTGTTGATTTTATATCTTTATTAGAACAGTAAGTTTCATGCACAGAAGCCTTCAAATCGTATCATTTCTGGTGAGTGAATCACAAAAAATGAAACCCTTCCTTATTTTGCGAGAGACCCCCTGGAACTCTCCCACAGACCCCTGGAGCCACCTTCAGGACTCCTGGAAACACCTCAAGGAGCCCTGACGATCTCTAGACAATGGGCCAACAGCAGGAGCCCAAACAGCAGGTTCGTAATGATAGCCCTCAATGGCAATGATCATAAAACTAGCCAAAAGCAGTAGTCACTTTTGTTGCTGAATATTTACATACTGTGTAGGAGTAAATTTACTGAAATTATGTAAGTAAATGTTCTTTTAACCATATATGTATTGTATCGCATGAGTTTTGTGAAAATAGAACTATACTGAAGCTAGAAAACAACAAAGAATACTAAATATACTGGTGTATTCATGTTAACTATACGGCACTCTCACACAGACATGTATAGCAATGGTTTGAAGTTTTGGGAAATAACCTTATTCACTTTCTTGCCGAGTGTGGGATGAGAAGATTTCATGTCACCACTTTCAAACTATGGCAAGCAGCCAGTTAGCTTAGTTTAGCATAAGCGTAAAACCACAACTTGTCATTGCTGCACTTTGGTTTTTGTACAAATAAATTAAAAGAAATACGGAGTGTTAATTTGCGAGCTTTATCCTGGAGGAGCTGATAGGCAGATTTTGTTACCTTCGCACTGAACCAGGCTAGCTGTTTACCTTGTTTCCAGCCTTTATGCTAAGTTAGCTGTATATTTATGAAGATATGAGAGTGGCTTCAATCTTCTCATCAGATTCTCAGTAGCAAACCTGTTTCAGTAGCCTATTTCAAAAAATGTCAAACTATTGCTTTAATTTTACAACTTTATACTGTTCCCTTCACCTTTTACATGCTTGTTAGGTTCAGATGTTATTTACAATTAGGCCAGTTTCTTATGAAATGCTCGTGGAGACGCTGAAATTTCTGTTACAAACATGGCTAATAAAATACATGATAGTTACTATCGACTCAGCAAACTTGTCTGCTTAAAAGATAATCAATGTATTAATACACAAGCCTTTAAATTAAGTGACAAATGTATTTTACTTGTCACTGCATACAGAGAAGTGAAGTGAAGAGAGGAGGAGAGCAGAGTGTTTCCTGAGTAGAGAGTGAGACCTCCTTCACATCTCTGGCAGGAAGTGTTCTGTTTTCAAAGGTCATCCTTCGCATCTCGACAAGAAATGTCAGCTAAAATTGGATTGGGGGGGTAAATGAATTAATAAATATATAAACAAATCAGCAAATAAGCCATCAAAGCCGACAGAATGCCAAAAGACAGGAGGTGAGGAAGGCCAAGCGCTGTAGAGAGGGGGGGCGATGATTATTAAATTAAAAAATTAGCGGTGTAGAAAATTAATCTATTTATAAGCTAGGCAGCTCTGTTTCCAGGCCTGGAAGGACGTATACCGCCCGCCCAACAAGCTCACACATATACTCACACAGACCTCCACCACTTTGCCTGAACTGGGAAACAGACACAGCATCAGCGTCCACACAACTGCTTTTCAGTCACTGAGCCACAAATCATCTCCGCTCCTCAGACAGTGCTCATTTGAATAAGGAATTATAATTATGTGATTCACATGAAATTTTCATTAGGTTGGGGTAAAAAATATGCGTTACAGCGACGGATGTATCTAGGTGTTAATATTGATGACAGCGTTGGTTCCCCAGCCAGAGGGCGACGAAATGAATGCTAAACTGAACCTGGGTGTTTGCTCCTCTGCAGAGGAGGTGCAACTCCTCCTCCCTCCTTCTTTAATAATTCTGTTTGGCACAGATGCCATTGGGAGGGTTTGGCTACTCGAGAGGGTTGGCTAATTAGTGCAGCATCACTGGTAGCTACTGTCTGAGTGTGGGGGAGCTCTGCAGATTGACATTCAGGACCACACAGAGGAGGACCAGACAGCCACTGAACGAGGTGTCGCAGCGGATCAGCAGTATGGACGTTGTGAAATCTAGTCGTCATCTGTCGTGCTGAGGAGAGGCTGCAAAGATTTGCAACATAAACTAATTGCTTCCTGTTTTCTACTTATTATATTTTCTTTATCCTGAAATGTCTCTGAGCCCTTTATGTTATGAGTAACGCTGATGACTGTAAGCTGCAAAAACACACCTTTTAAAATATGATGTCTAACTTGAAAATATCATGGGTGTCAATCTTAAAAGAAAGTTGTTTTTCTTCCTGAAAAAGCTGACATTTTAGAGGAGGGAGGTTTCCGTTCTACAGCAGCCATGTGCAGTTTATGAAATAATGTTGCATTAATAATATAAAGGTAGTACTTTGATCTAGGCCATGTCTTGTCTCAAACAGGAAACTAGCAGTACAGGGTGTATGATTCAGAGAACATTATATTTTAGATTACTTAAAAGGGTAATTTAAAACATTATTACACAAAATACATAAACCTGTTTTATGACAATACACATTCATTCTACTTCTCTATCACTGACTGATGCAACACAACAGCGATTCAGCTTGCAGTCACGTTCTTATTCAAGCTTTTGTTCATCCAAACACCCTGAAAAGACCCTCTTCACCTCGAGACACTCTCTCCAAGAAGACTGAGTGAACGTCAGCATACACTTTCAAAGACGGCACACGTTTCTGTATTTATTATGTTGAACCGGTGCCAAACACATCAAAGCCATCACCCGTTATCACCAAAGGTATTCCTGAAATAAATAGTTCCCCTCTCATTTGCACAGGTTGAACTTACTACAACCCCAACACTGTCCTGTAGCTGGCAGGTCACGAATAAAAAGTGAACTCCACAGTGAAAAAATACAGGTATAAGCTACTAATAGGATGAGTCTATAGCCACTCCAGCCTTGTGCATGTCTCTGCCTGATAATGCTCAGAACTTATTTCATGCTTTTTTCGTCCCACCCAGTGTAACTATGCATCTCATGGTCCACCGGTCCAATGCACCATCCCCTCCACAGCTGAAACCTACTGTATGTAGGCTATCCTGTGCACATAGCAATAGAGTACTGAATGTATGTTGATATGCATATTCAACCATAGCAGCAACGTGTCTGTCACAGGTTGAAAATGCTCATTTGAAACTTCTTTGTTCCCCTTCTCATCTCCTTGGAGATTTTATCTGGAGGCTGCAACCTTTGACTAGATCACCATAACTTAATTTACATTTAAATGTAATTTACCAAAAAAAACATGGATTGTTTTTTTTGTCAGCTGTTGCCATTCCAAGTAGCAGCATTCCTTCTAATCCAAACCATGAAATACATATCATGTAAGCACTAAAAAATACCTCATCTAATCTATTTAAAACTCCTTGACAGCTCTACCATCCTCCATTTTAACTCTACAAGATCTATTTTCTGGGCTTCCTGAGGGAACATTTTTCTTTCCTTTACACTGACAAACACAGGACAAAGACTACAGACATCAGTCCAGTGCTGCAGCTCCCTCCACCACCCAAACCTCCACCTTATGTGTTGATGCATAGTGCATACTGTATATGTACCTCTCATTCATCAGTTCTCTCAGCAGACTCCCTGTTGCTGCTTCAAAGAAGAGTCCAACTGTTGTGTAATCAATGCAAAACAAATGCTATAGCTGTAAAGAGACAGAACACTAAAGCGGATTTCTGGTTTCAATGCCCACCCACCACCCTGACCTTCACCAGTTTACTTCTTACTGAGCTATAAGAATGCCCCACTACTTCCTACGTTTGCATTCAACATTGACATTGGACATAAATACTGTTTGTAGAAGCATACGCTTAAAGTGCCCTGGTGGCCATGAACTGCAACGTCCCCAGTTTGCATCTAGCCAGGGACTTTTGGTGCATGTCACTCCTGTTGTGTCTCTCCCTTTACTTCCTGTCTTCTCTCTACAGTCCGCTATCAAAAAATAAAAACAAAAACTAATTTCAAAAATCTACCTTTATCAATATTTTTATATTAGCAATGGCTCAAATGACTACCTGTAATGTAACAGAGAATTACCCGTACTTCCCCTCAGCTCTATGGAGAATTTTAGCCACAAGCTCACTGTCTTGGTTCAGTCTCACTGCTCTCAATCCCATTTCAAGCCACAGCAGGCCCAAAAGTCACAAAAGCACAAAACAGCAGGCAAAGTGTAGTGCAGAGACATGGTGAAGCATCTAGCAGCTAAACACAACAAAAATCAATTAATACAATTTCTTAACAAATGGTGAAAGTCGCTTGACCTTGACTAGATACACACATAAAGAATTTGCATGACTTGCTGCTTAGGAATATATTATATATAATGTATTTTTCACATTAAATTAATCACTTTTTGCTGTACTTGTGATTTCTGTACTAATTATAATTGGGCTACAGATGTTAATTGTCTTTAACCTTGCAGACTTCATAGTTGGCAATTTGTTTTTAATGATTAATGACCATTTTTGCGTTAGAATGACACTAGTGTTAAAACATCAGTATACAGTAACTTTGTCAAATTAATTGTGCTAATTGTGGTATAATTACCATAAATAATGACACCAAAGTCGAAATGATAGAAAGCCTCTGGCCCCCTCATCTCCCAATGTTTCTCCAAATCAGGTTTTGTCAAACAGAAGAGGATCAGCTGTTCACTTGTCTTTTTTTCTGATTTGAGCCATAAAACAGTCTCCTGTTAATGTTTCAAAAGAAATCCAGATGATTTTGGCATAATCTAACCTGGGGACACTTTATGTAAAATGCAGTGCAGAAGCTGACAGGCTACTCAGTGATTGTCTCATTTGTTAACAGTAATTACCCAACTGTCTCAAAATCAATGAGGTGATGATTTATTAATGCCAAAAAGGTGGAACATAATTAAAAATAGAATAATTTGCACAAAGCAAAAAGAGAAGTGTTTTCTCATATCCCTCTCTAGTTACACATTCAGTACAGATACACCCTACACTAGAAGCAACAGCAGCAGCGTCAGCCACCGTGCAGTGTACCTGGAGAAGATTCTGGGGGCTAGTTCCCAGGTGGAAAACAATCACCTGTCATAGTCGGCAACCTCTTTAGATCTGCTTTCCCTCTGCCGAAGCTCATGAATTTGGGAATTATCACTATCAATAACATAGTGTTAGGATTGATATATATCTCCTATTTTAAACATCCTGTCCTATCAAAACATCCCACCAATCCACCATGAGGATAAAGTGTAAATCATTTATGAAAAAGGATAAATACATCTCATAATGTACTGATGGATGTGCTACAGTGAGACAGTGTATAGTATTATTGATAAAGGAATTATGTGAATGTGCTTAAAGTCTCCCTCCATAGGCTATTCAGTCACTGGAAATACAAAGCAGGGGGAGTGAGATCCATAAATTGCGTTGGACGTACTGTATGGAGAAACTTCAAACAGCTACCACTTCATTATAATTGAGAATATTGTTCGCCCCAAATCTGCATCAAGCATAGGTAAGGTTGGCTCTGGGGAAGAGGGATAAAAATAGTCAATTCTTTAATCTCTGAAAAATCCTCTGGTTGTGGTATGTGTGTGCATATGTCGTGCTAATCTTTCAGCAGAATTCCTCTCATCTGCTTTTAAACCTGTTTATTCCTCCTCCACATCCAACTGGGTTAAATAACATGAAACTGGAACTGCTATCAAAGTGCCCTTGAGCAAGGTGCATAACCCTAAGCTGTTTTAATGAGGCCAATGTTTGTCAAAACTATAATAGCAGCTTTGGATAGCAGTCTATATGGTTGTGCGGGGCAGCTCCAACATAAGCTCAGTGGAATATTGTGTTTGTGTGGCAGCGTAGACTCTGACTGATCTCAGAACTCACCAGGAAGCCTCCTTTTGGACTATATGAAGCAGGTTCATAAAGCCTCTGAATAAACACAAATTCTTAGTCCAAGTTGAAACATTTTCAACTCGTGTGGATGCTTTTTCGCCTCAGTTCACGCCGCCCCCGGTCGAATTCACATCTTGTGTCTTTCCATTGTGTTGCATCGCCTCTATAATTCACCTCGTGGTCTGTCTGAACATACCCTAAGAGTCTACAGCCACACTAGCGATTCTTTGAGGCAGTACTTGAGACACAGCAGCGCTTTGAGCTTAGAGCTTGGATTAGTCTTTAGTTTGTATTTGACCTGATGCAACTGATAGAAGAAAAGTCAGGGGATCACCAAAGGTATTACAATTCATCCTTTGGGGAACCTTAATGTCTGTTTTGTAATTTCTTTCTACCAAGTCTATCTTGAAGTTGTTGAGATATTTCATTGGTTAAATATTTTTTTTTCTAGATGAAAAATCAGGGGATCACCAAAGCCAGCAGGATTCCTCCTCTAGGCACCATGGATAACTGTATAAAATGTCACAGCAATCCATCCAGTAGTTGTCGGGATATTTAATTAAAATCCAAAAATGTCAACCTCATAGTGGTGCTAGGTGAAGTGTTAAGGGATCACCAACGTCAGTAGGCTTCATCCTCTGGGGACAATTATTGTCTGTATAAAATTTCATGCCGATCTATAGGATACAATAGTTTTGGAGATATTTCAGTCTGAACCAAAGTGGTGGACCGACCAACAGACCGACATTGCCGTCCCTAGAGCCACACCATGAAGAACCCAAACATCATCTGCATATGAGCTCCTCCATTCAAAAATGATAAACTAACTATTCATTCAGTGAAAAATTGCTACCTGAATCATTCACTATTTGAGAATAGATGACTTTATCTTCAGCCCAATAACTATTCTGTAAACAAAGGCCTTATGGTGACTCATAACATTAACAACAGCCTGTAATATCTGTTACTTTCATTCCAACAACAGCTGTGAATGATGAGAGATGATTACTTTTAATAAGGGCTTAATCCTGCCTTTTTAGTATCTCTTTATGAATCCTGCTATCAGTACAACAATCACCAACAAATTAGTCTCCATGTAGTGGCATTGTTTGGCTGATCCTAATCTCTAAACAGCATTTGTGTGCTATTTCGGCATTAGTTGATAGCGAAGGCTAATAAAATGAATGAAGTGAAAAGGGTTATGAGCCAGCACGAAAGGCATGACACCTTCCATCTGAGCTCACTGAGGCTTTAAGTCAGGTTAGCGCTATTGTGGTTAAGACATTAGTAACTGGAATGAGTCCCTGCAACATCATTTGAGGTTTCAGTTTGTCAGTGTAATTAATGCAAGACAATATTGTGCACAGTCATCCGTCTACGCCTCTGATTGCAAAGGAGAGACGTGAGTCAACGTTCCAAGACACAAGAGAACGAAGCCTTTAAGCCACGATTCTGATTATTATTTTTCCAGATAGGGATGGAGATGTTAATGTAGACTGAGTAATGTAATGAAAATTGTCATCAATCTAATGAGACAAGCAGAGACAGAATCGCCACTGGGCTGACAGCATTGCCATAGGTAGACTTGAACCTTTTAGCCATAATTCTGATTGTGTTTGTTAATTATGGAGATGAAATACGTGGAGCCTCAGACGAAATGCAATGCAAAAAAACCCATCTTTGTTCTAGGAAGCGAGGCGTAGTGGGCTGCGGTGGAGTTTTCCAAAAGTGAACTAAGGCTCAGGGTTTCTGATGGAGGAAAGTTTGCTGCTTGTTCAGCTGAAGGTACACACTGCCAACCTGTTCTGGCCTGCTGCTTTATGAAATGCCTCTTGCTGAAATCGATAAAATGTTAGAGTTGATTAAAACACCAATAAAGACACCCGGGAGTATTTTTCTCCAGACGACTGCGAGAAACATTTTCAGCCTCTCCTCCGGCCTTGTTTCTCAGAGTGCTTTTCCAGCAAGCCAGCAAGTCAACAGAGCATGATTATAGTAAATACATCCCATATTTGTATTTGCTTGCTACATTGTAAAACATCAGCGTCCGTAATGGAAAAGTACTCTCGATTGTGTTTGGGCAGAGGAAATAATGAACCTTGAGACTCTGACCAGGTCATTTTGGTTACTGGGTTCAAACAATGATTTCCATCCAGAAAATAAAGACATGAAGGCAGTCAAGGGGAAGAAATTGAAGATGACCGTGCGTTTTTGGCACCTTTCCCCATAGCGGGACTCCTTAAATCCCTTGCTGTGAGCCTGATCAGCTGAGTGCTTTTTAGTCATAATCCAGAGGTTTCAGAGAGGTGATCGAGGCATTCACACGAGGCGGACCAGCGTCCAAATCCACTGCTGCCTGGAACGGGCAGCCAGAGCAGAGTGCAACACCGGGCTTCTGCTGTGCCCATTTGTAATTCCACTGTCCCGAGGACTGGATTAAACATTGTTTCAGTTAATTAAAACAATTCTACTGAGCCACAGGCCTAGCCCTTTTTTCTGTCTTTGCCACAATGATTTTTTCTCCCCACCAATAACAGAGACAACAGCCATGGGAGCTGCAAGAAAATGGACATAGCTCTTTAGAGCACTGAAGGCTTGTGCAATCAAAGCTCTTATCGTCTAGATGTGGAACAGGGGAATCCTGTGCCGCTGTCAGAAGCTGCAGGGTGAACTATTGTAGAAATCCCAGTTCTAATACACTTCCCCAAGGGAAATGGTTTGGAAAAATCTATGTGTTCATCTTGTTCATTTTGTTCGTCTTGAAGTGGATTCAGAGTGTCTACAGTATAGTGCCGAAGAACATTAAAGACATAGTTTGCAATCATGTTACAGTGCATAGATGCACACTGTGAAAATACCATGTTACAAGCAACAGGACTGAGAGTCCACAGCCATGCTAGCAGCTCTGTAAGGCTGCACTTACACACAAAAATGCTTCGAGCTAAATGGCAAGGTCAGCATGACATGTGACGTGCTGATGTTTAGCCAGTTTAATACTTACCAATGTAACCATCTAGTGTGCTCGCACGCCCACATTTGCTAATTAGCAATAAAGCTGAAGCTGATGCTGATGGGAATGTCATCATTTTGCAT
Source organism: Oplegnathus fasciatus (assembly GCA_003416845.1). Taxonomy (NCBI): domain Eukaryota; kingdom Metazoa; phylum Chordata; class Actinopteri; order Centrarchiformes; family Oplegnathidae; genus Oplegnathus; species Oplegnathus fasciatus. The sequence continues at coordinate 267,962 of NTHP01000003.1, read as the reverse complement.
GTATTTGGTCATAAAACAAGGTATTGAAAGTCTGACCTGATGATGGCGCTAGATGAAAAGGGAGGGGATCACCAAATGATGAGAAGCACGGAAGTATTATCAGCAACATTTACTTAAAGTATCAAGCCTAAAATTACTGTAATGCAGAAAAAAGGCCCCTGTCAGTGTTACACTACATCACTCATTCGTGCATTAATGTGTAAGTAGAATTTAACTGATGCAGTGGAGCTCATTGTAACTATACCTTATATACTGTTGTATTTAAGTTTACAACAATGCATCATATTTTAAACATTGATCATATGAGTTTCCATGTAAAATCTTAGTCTGTAAAGTAACCAGGAACTACAGCTGTCAAATAACTGTAGTGGACTAAAATGTACAATATTTCCCTCTGAAATGTGGTGGAGTTAAGGTATAAATGGAACTACTCCTGTGAAGTAAGTAAAGTACTCCAGTAAATGTACTTGGTCACTGTCCATCACTGCTGTATACAATCCAGGAGCACAAATTATCTTTTTCTTCTATAGCAGCGAGCATATTCCACATCCCCACAAATTAAAGCCAGACACTTATATACAGCAGTAGGTTACAAATTATCCACTTTTCTGGAGTCTGCCATGTTGAAAAATGTGCCATCTTTTGTAAATTGGAGACTAAAGCCTGTGAGGATTAGTGTTCATTTTATGATTTGTTTACATCATCAATACACTAACAGCAACTCTATCTCAAGTTATTTTAATGCAATATAAGAAGATGGATGCTCGTATCAACTACGAGGCTTGTGCTTGGTCGCTTCTATCAGGAATGCAATGCCAATGCCACGCCAGTGTAACACACTGCCAACTTTGTAGTAATGGAGAAGCTTTCATTGATTTCAAAGGAAGCCTTCCTTCTATGGCTGTAGAGTAGCTTAGCCTCTCAGTGTGCATCTCAAGATACTGTGTGGGTATTGGTTACTGTGGAAACCAGGAGACCAACTGCAGCAAAAACTGAAAAACTGTTTTTTAAATTAAATTTGTCAAAGCAGTTCTAGGAGACAAAACAGTGATTTCTGCCTGAGAGAGACAGACAGACATAACATAAATAAGACGTTACTCATCACACAAAGGGTTAGGTCATGAAGCACATTGCAGGTTTCTTCAAAGGGAGCCGTTTCATTCCAGGCTCATGTGGCTTTCTATATTAAAACGTTCCTATAGTGAGGTCAGGAAGCTCAGATGTGTCTCGCGAAAGCATCTGCTCAGTGCGCACTTCCTATGTGATGTCCAAACAGCTTGTTAACTGCATATAACATGAAAGAGCAAGACAGCCAGGAAGACAGACCCGGGGTGTCAAGTGTGTACGCTTTGGCACCTTCAAGTATTTTAACAATCTGATGCATGAAATGAGGACGATCTCGGTTTCATTAAAAAAAGAAAGAAAAGAATGAATGGATCTGAAGAGCGGTTTCTCCTTGACAGCTCAAAAACACTGGCCGCAAGGACACTCAACTCAACAACCAATGCCTCACTTACTAACACAACAACAATGCCAATTTATGGAAATGCAGGTAAGGGTGTGGGGAATGAAGATTTACTGTCTAAGCATCTTCAGATAATGTGTTGTTGTCTTAATGGCCTGCCACCCACACCTTGACAGCTACTGCATACATATAAAATGGAGCTGTATAGGGGGAGGTCAGGACAAGATGCTCAATGAGGTTACACAGGTTAAGGTCACCCATACATGAAAGACATGACTGGCAAGACAATGGAGTATTCTGCCGTAAAAGAGATGATAGCTATGTTGACAAAATTCAGTTAAGACCTGAATTTACACTACAAAACTACAAAATGGAGCTAAAAACCAAGCTAACCCACAGCAACTGCTGGCTGTGTAGTGACTGCATTAATAATACTTAATGAATTATTATTGCCGCCCAGGCTGCAGTAACAACACTGGTTTGGTAGTCTCTGCTCTCGCTTCCAGTTACTGTTCTCTCTGTCACAGGTAGACAGCTAAAGCTATCAAGCTATATTTACGTATTTATTAATTCATGTGCTTTGGTGGTAAACTACCTTTAAATCACATACTTAAATGTATTAAATTGTAAATATATTATATGAATTTCGATATTAATATTAATAGTAATCGGACAAACTAAGACCTAGCTAAACAGAGATACATTTGATTCCTGTGGACTGTAAATAAGGTTTTGTTAAACAAACTAGTTAAAATAGACAATAAATGCTTATAGATGCTGCGTTTTGCCCTCACGAGTGTAGTATCTGCATTCTTATTGATCAAATGAATAATTACAAACTGCAATAGGTAGTGACAGACAGCCACGCAACTTGTTAGCATAGACCGCTGTAACAAAAACGCAGCTGGCTGAAAATAAGCGTCTGTAAATTATTTCAAGCGAGGCCGCGCTTCTGGAATTCTATTTAAAAGAAATAATCGTATTAATCCAACAATAGGCATTTTCTAAAATTCAAAGAGGAACTGCATCAAAATGAATAATATTCCAGAGGCAGTCAATTGGAAGTAATTACTTGACCAACTCCCACAATAATGCTGAGAATTGCTCATAAAAGCATAATAAGAGCAGATGAAAGCGGTGGAAATAACTTTGTATTCTAGTCTAGTCACAGCCTTCCTGACACCAAAAGAAATATAAATAACAGGTGTTTGAAGGACTTCAGTAGCACTGAGTGAAAACAACAATACTGATTATTGAAAAGATGGCAGCTAATATCAACATGAAGTGCCTCCTCACTGCAGTGAGTCAATTTATCAACAAAAAATAAAAGTGTCTCCTTCTTAATGGTCAGTAAATATAAGCAGAGGTTTGGTGAACAGCAGCTGTTTGTCAGCTCAACCCGAGTTGTCATGTCTAACATCTGCACAGCTGGCAGCTTCTCTGCAGAGGGAGCGAAGCACGGAGGCTGTGGGCTGAATGACAATGATAAATTCAGGTGGACGGACCTCGTGTATCAGAGACATAACCCTAGCAGGTGACATCCAAAATCATTCCCGCTCTCGCCGGCAGAAATGAGCACGGCGACATTCAGAACATGAAAAACAGCTCCGCCACCCAGCCGGAGATATTCCTCCCAGCTCGGTTACAGCTGGCTCCACTCAGTAGGCTGCAGGTTGGGCCGCCTCCCTCCATTAGCCTGCAGGATCCATTTATCCTTTCATCACACTGCACTCCTGCAACAATAACACCATCACCTTGCTGTGCATTGCACATCAGGGCGGCTTTGGCCAAGTGGCGTCTCCTCAGTGTTCCCAGCAATGAGTAATGGTTTAAAGAAGAAGGGAAGTAGAGCTAATCACATCGACTCAGGTGCGCAGGGTTTTAAACTCCTCCTGAGCATGACGGGAGAAAAGAAAGGTGAAAGACGGAGGGATGTGAGATGAAAAGACTAGACAATGATGACATCACCTGTGAGGAAATTCAGCATTTAGAGCAGCAGTTCAACCTTTTTATCTCACACCTGAAACTGTCGGGTTCTCACCCTGTTTTATGTACAATATGCAGAAGACGAGACATGAAACTGCAAACTGAAAAGTGAAACATTAGAAAGCAAGTCGCACACCCAACTCCACTTTCTCTCCTAAAATGTAGTGATGGTCATATATTAAGCTTTGGCACAGTGGTGCTTATACTATGTATAAATACATACATAACCAATCCAGGTTTCTTACTTTCTGCTGCTTTTACAATGTTCTCAACACAATGTGTAAGTACAAGGGTTAATATGTGACAAAACACCGCTGTCAAATATTTAGGTTTGAGCAAGAGGGAATTTTGGGTAAAAAGGTACCGTAATACTGAAAAACATCTAACCTTCCAGACCATAACAATCCTGATAATGAAAATGTTTCCAAAAGTACTTAAGAGCGAGTGTGTGTCGTTAAGAGCTTCTTAATGTTGACTGTCTGTGGTGCTGAAGATGAGTCTGAATAGGCTTTAAAGTAAATTTGCATATTTATCTGTATATAAGCCGTGCTATATATTAAAATACATACATCACAAACAAAAAAAAATGTTTTATACCCAAAACTGTTTGGTATGAAAACGAAGCTAAATGTGCAGTAAACAGTCTACAGCTCTCAGCTTGCTGCCCTTTATAATTCATGATTGAATTGAAAGTCAGTTTAAGAAAATAAACTCTGATTGATTTAGCTGCTGCTCGAGGCGGACTTTACTCAGTTTACATCACACGCCACTTAACAAAGAACACCAGTGTTCATGATAAAAGTATAGACTTAAAAATGAACAAAAACATTCAAAACTTAAACAAAACACAAGGGTGAAGGCCCGCTTTTGCACATTATCTTTCATTTATCAGAATTTTACTTTATAAGAAATACATTTTAATTTTATAAACTCTGCATAAATTCTTATTATTGCAAAACATCATTTAGGTCTCAGACAAAAATAAACCATTTAAATCTAACATTATTAATGTGTAGCAAATTGTACAAAATTGGTGCCAGATTGTAACGGAGGCGTTGTATGTGTTAAATTTATGCTGCAGAATGAGAATAGAGGGGGCACATTGATTTCTACTCTGGCACCTGTTGATAGGTGGAATTAAACTGTGCAGAGAATGAAAGCAAACACATGCATTGTGGAAGAATATGATCTAACCTCATTAATATAACATATTTCTGTTTTAATAATATTACTTATTTAATTTGTATGGCTAATTACTCATGTAATACACTATTTACTACTATTTACTACTTTCATAATTTACCTCTTCCTCTTAATTCCTTTTGTCTGATTCAGTGGCTCGCAATGGTCCACATGGTCCAAACACACTGTATAAATTAAATAACAACACCACTGGTCTGCTCTCACCCCAGACAATTATGTTTAATGTAATTTCAAGCCAGCTGTGCTCCTTAAAGTTTAACACGTGGCGAATGTTTAATATGCTCTAAATGTTCTCCATGAGGAGTAATCAACTATTTAACAGTTATGAAAGCAACAGATAGAATCTCAGCCATGTTAGAGCACAATGGTGTTTTTTCTACAGCCCCTATACGATGCTACAGAAATTAACATGAGAACACCATATTGAGGTATATATTCTAAATTTAGTGCCATAGATAAATACCACTCACATTTTAAACAGCATCTCTCACAACATGATCAGAGTCATCTCATGACAGTTGCCACTTTCCACTAATTTACGATCAGAGACAATTGCAGTTTTTCCAGAACTTGGTAATTAAACAACAGGAAACAGAAACAGAGCAACAGACAAACAGCGGCTTAGAAATCAAACTGCCGAAGCCCCCATGTTACAGAGTTCAGGCAGTCTGCCAGCCCTTTGAGCTGATCCAAAGCTAACTTGAAATCCCCAACCAGGGGTCTGTCTGGTGGAGGGGGCAGCAGGTTGCTACGTCGCTGTCTCGCAGCTGAGAAGGTGTTGAGGTGGTTTTCCGGTATAACACCATCCCGGGCCTGCCTGGATGATTGCCACTACCGCACAGCAGCTCTCAGCATCTCCCAGCATCCCCTCTGCCGTAGCTGTCATACACAGCCACCTGGGGCTGCCATCTTGACTTGTTTTGACGAGGCTGGCTGAGTGGAAGGCGGAGCAGGGGCAGATGGTACTGTTAAACTGGCAGGGGTGACGTGGCTGGCATCAAGCCGGGCATCCCTGCAAGTCTCAGACAGCAGGAAGCCACCTTGACCCAGCCGGGGCTGCCAGATCTTAATTCCCATCACCCCACTGGAGACAGTGGGCCGTGGGCCATGCAGATCCAGGCCCGGTGAAGACAGCTCAGACAGCCTGGCCTCCCAGCAGCCCCTAGGTCATTGGCTAGCACTAAGCCAAACACCCTATTAGGGATAATTTTGTACGTCTTGGCTACGTTCAGTTTCTGTGCCACTAAATGCAATGACCTGATGACTACCAGCAAAGAAAGAGGGGGAGAGAAGAAAGGGCCATGCTGAGAAAAAATATAAGAGCAGAAAATGAGTAAACATTTAAAATGAAATGAAATGAATAAATTCAGAAAACAAGACCAACAGTCTACAGCCACACTAGCAGCTATGTGAGGCTGTACTTATGCACAGTGGTGCTTTGAGCTAAATGCTAACACTAGTAAGGAAACGTGCTCACAATGACAATGCTAACATGCTGATTAACAGGTATAATGTTTACCATGTTCACCATCTTACTTTAGCATGTTAGCATGCTAAAACTTGCTAATTAGCCCTAAACACAAAGTAGAGCTGATGATGATGTCATTAGTTTTGCAGGTATTTGGTCATAAGCCAAATTTTCACCTGCTTGTGCTGCTAGATGAAAAGTCAGGGGATCACCAAAGTCATTAGGATTCATCCTCTGGGCACCATGAATGTCTGTCCAAAATGTCATGGCAATCCATCCAATAGTTAACAAAATTATGTGAATTAAGAACAACATTAAGTACAGAATGAGTGCTGTGATTGACTTATCAAGCCAAGTATTGTGCGTTGTCTGCAAAGCCACCGCAAATATACAGCAAATATACAACAACCCTTCCTGTTATTTGCCTTTAGTAAATGCAGTTAATAGATGTTTCAAACGGGCAGGTCAAGACCACAGTGGTAGTTCCTCCCCTCTGGCGTCAATTTCTTGAGGAAATAATAAAAACAGGCCAATAAGGAGGAAAGGAACATTCAGTATCTAATAGCCGTCAACCCTACCAGATGTATTCCCATGCGGTGGCCTTATATTGACCTACTGCTCCATTTATATCATGCTATGTTGTTTTTTCCTTTTTGCTCGGGGTGAAGTGTAAGCCATAACAGAGCCTTCATGGTGTCAAACAGAAGATGGCGAAAAAAGAAAAATGCGGATTAATGTGTTGAGCATCTATAGGATTAGTGGAAAGAGCACAGAAGCATGCGGCCTCAAGCTGTGCAGGAGGAAGTGTGAAGCTGGTGTGTTTTCACACAGGAACACTCAAACCAGAGGCCAGAGCAAGTAGCCAGTAAGCCACCTGTGAAGGGAGGCTATGCCAATGTTTTACTCTCCGCTGACATGACTTAATTAAAGTGCAATAGCCTTTCTTTAACTTCTTCAGACTTAATTGGATCATTAGCAGAATAGATTTAATTACAGCCAGAGCCGAATGGTTTGCATTAAATCTGCACCTGGAAAATTTGGTCGAATATCAAAAGCTGAACAAAAACGGAGCAGTTTGTCAATGGGAGGCGGTGCAATGGACTGGTCCTCACTCTTCAGTCCTCAGTGAGCTTGTTTGTAGTTGCCAAACTCAAATACACTCAAAACTGAAAAACTGTTTGCAGGCACATGTGCGTATTACCAACACATTTAGATGCTCCAATGAAAACCAAATGACATCAAACTCTCAGAATGTGAAAGTGCAAAAATAGATAATAATTGTAGGGGCTTAAAGATTAACTGACTCAGATTCGGATAAACTGAAGCACAACCACAGATCCGAAATTCTGTATGAAAAATATAATCAATACAGCTCTCAAGTAAATCTCTCTCCCTGCCCTCCCGTGCCCCCGACTGCTGTCGTTATATAGGTAAGTGCATTTGAATGATGGTGCAATCACGTAGCTTAGAAAAAAGTGAACGAACTTTACAGTCACTGACTACAAATCTTTAAACTGAACTGACAAAATTATTGGAGTCAGAAAGTGAGTCGTAATTTCCACCTCCAGTGTGTGTTTTTGTTGGTGTGTGCTCTCCTTCTAGTTTGCTACGTTCGCTAATGCCTGTGTTCAAAGAAATTTCGGACTACTGTGTATAACGCTGTCTGAAATCCCTCCATTGTATTATGCAGTCTTCAAAAGGTGCAACTGTATCATAAAATATACCAGTACCACCTCAAACCTTGCTATTTATTTAAGAAGATGACGTGCACTGACAGTAAAGAAACTTTTAATAATTGATTTATTTTAGTCACGCTCTTACAATTTATCAAAGAGTAAAAATATCAAACACTAATTGTGGATGAATACAATCGTTTCGAATCCACTTGAATCGCAGTGTATTATATTATTACAAATTTGTGTGAATTGTTTTTGTATCAACTTGCGGACTGCCTCTGGCTTTAACTGTGTGAACGGGAAAGATGCACACCACTAAAATAAGGATTAAAAAATAGACAGCACAAGGAAATGAAATTAAAAAGCTCTGATGTGGACAGTGATAATGACAGCTGAATGGGAGTGTGTGCTGCACAGTGCACTCATGGTGACATTTATGAGAGAAGGCTCTACTGATTATCAAAGGGTTCAGTGAGTCTTAAGCTGTGATTGCTAACATCACTTCAGAGTCTTTTAGACATTTGGAGAGAGGCAGGGAGTTAGCACCTCTGAAAATTATCACTCACTCGAGCTGTCTCATCTCTGTGGCTGGAATATGACGCTCAAATACTGTGTTTTTCTGTGAAATGCACCAGCAATTGTAAAGATCAATAGCCATCTAGACTGTAAAAACCATTTAATGTGGAGTCTCAATAATCCATACACACTCTGCTGGCTTTGAGGGCACACTTCATTTGATTGCATTTTAAACGTCATAATAATAACAGAAACACATGCTACTAATCAAGGTTAAACAAGCTGAAAGCACACCTTACACTGCTGTATTCCATATTACTAAATAGAGCTGAACGATTCGAGGAAAATATTGAAGTGCGATTTTTCCAATATTGCAATTGCAATTTAAATTGCGATTATTTGCAATCAATTTAACTACAGGCCTATTATTTGTAGTCTACATTGTATCAAACCAGATAAATTCCAGGGCTCTTTTTTAAACCAGTCAGCTAGAGAAAAGTGAACTTGCCTTATTTTCTAAAGAATAATTGACTAATTTAGCCTACGTGTATAGAGACATTACATTAGTGGTATACTTGACATCAGTGAATACTATCAGAACATAAACATGACATTCTAAAGTGGCCTTATATTTATTGATAACAGCCAAATAGCTCGCGATGATAATGACAAACTGGCGATACGTCTCGTCTGACCTCACACATGAGAACCCTTACTTATACTGTTGACAGCCCCGTGCTGTAGCTGCTTAAGCTAACATTACAATGATAAGCATTAAATGATGACATGACGTGCTTAAACGTTGTCATTGTAGCCAATTAAATGAACAGTTGCCGTCAAGTTGCAAAAGCTTGTTAAGATGACGATAATTATATAGGTTATAATTAAAATGCTCTTGCATTTTGAAAGTTATACTCTTTCAAATCACAGTTTTGTCTTTAAAATGATGAATCATTCAGCCAAGTACAAATAAGTTGATTATGGCCAAAACTGTGTTAATAGATTGATAATTCATGATCATTTTTGGATTTTTTTTTCCACAATGCGCTATTAAAGCTGAAATCTATGAGTCTGTGAATCTTCTTAAAAAGAGAAGTGTGGAAACAGACAGTGACTCCACCGCTCCAAACAGCCATCTTATCAGCCTCCCTGGATACACAGAAGGGAAAAAACCTTATTTCCTTTTTCACATTATCAAAGTCAGTCTCCTCTATCTGTCTCTGTCACAGGGAAATCAGCTCTCTGCCACACTCTCACGGCACCACACAGCATCAGTGTATGAGAGGCCGGAGGCTCCATCCAGAGGCCAGGCGGCGGAGCCACAGGGCTGGGGAGAAAAGGCCCGATCCTCTCCCCCCTGTGGCACAGTAAACAGCAATCTGCACGGCTGAAATCCTCATCCTCTTGTCCAAACACATCTGAGGGTTCCTCGCCAGTGTCGTTTGATTGACAGCGCCTGTGTCGGAGGGCTTGGCGCTGTGTACACCGAATGTCAGGCCTCAGCCAGACAACTGTCTGTCAGTGCACAGGTTGCAGAGTGAGTGGCGAGTGATGTGGGAGGATGGAAGAGGGTGGAAGTGAGCGGAGGGGAGGGAGGCCGGGGCAAAGTGCTGCCTCAGGAATCAGAGAACCTCTTCTGGCCTGCGGGATTTGGCTGCCTCAGAGAAGAGCTGCTGCTGCCCCAGCTTTTAGTCTCAGGCACTGACAGACACACAGTTAGTTAACACTGTGAGAGTGGAGCATGATGACACTGCATGTTCGACCCCTGCACCGCAACTTGAAAGCACTACAACATCTTGGCTAAGAGGACGGAGCACCGCAGAGAAGCTCCTGCACACCGCCTGAAAACCAATCCTTCACCGAGATGAAAGTGACTATTTTTAGCTTCTCTGTCAGCTCAGGTAAAGAAAATGTTGTCTCGCCTCAATCATTTTTTTTATCCCCTTTGGTTGCTCAACACTCAAGAGATCAAAAGAGACGTCAGGAAAGCGAAGGCAGTAAGGTGAGGACGCAGTGAACTGTCGGTGGGAGGTTTGAACTTGAGGCGGCGGGAGAAAGCTCGGTGTTACAGACGCCATCGATCCAGTCACGCCGGTTGACATGGAGTCCCTTGAGACTGAATGTCCTGTACTGCAGATTAACTGAAGCCATTATTCCCGTGGCTCACCGCAACTCACAACCACCCACCGCTGTCTCAGGACCAGCACAGCCATCATAAAGCATTAGGCTCTGTTCGAGTGCTGTGATTATGGATGTAAAGATCGCCTGCACAGTCTGGCTAGTCTTTCTGAATGGGCCTTGAGGTGAAGGCCTCTTTTCCCTTTGTAGTGCTTTCATGCCTAATTTCTCTGTCTCTTGCTCTCTCTCCCAGTCAATATCTACCTGTAGCCCATGTCTCACAGTTTCTGTTTTGGAATCTCTCTTTCTGCTTGTCTTCTTTACCACCCAGTGTCTCTCTTTTTCCCTCAGTTTTGCAGGCTTGGTTTGAGCCAGCATGGGCAATTCATAGCCATGCATCACTCCCACATCAATTTGTTTGGACGTTGACTGAGTGAAGCAAGAAAAGTAATTAAGACCCTAAAGTAACATTGAGCAACACACACACTCAAACACACACGAGCAGCTTACTTCCACCTGGTAATTTAGCCTTAAAGATGAATTAAGTGATTTTGGACCACTAGGCGGTAGAAAGACTCAAAAACAAGCCCACACCAATTTGGATCTTATTTTTCTAGGTTCGGACATCATTTCTATTGTTTTTGGTAACACTGTACTCGTGTGGGAATGCTAAAAAGTAGCACGAGAGTGCAAGAAACACATGTGGTCATACAGGTTTCAATAAACCCCCAAGTTAGCCAAACTCATTTGGAAGAGATAACGAAGGTGAACAGTAAAATGATTACCCAAACCTACTCAGCTTTGATCTCTGCTAAAGTTGGGAGCACACACTATTGTCCAATAATGAGGGATTATTAGTGCTCACTTTCAAAATCAAGTATATTAAGTTATATTGTTATTAGTATATTGCTTTACTGTTGGTCGGCTTCCAACCTTTTCGTCTGAACACTTTTTAGCACGTTTTAGCAATGTTGTGTTCCCAGATCTCAGCTTTTTACTTTGGTCAGTACGGTGTTACCATAACCAGCAGAACTATGGCCACAAAATAAGATCCAAGTTGTAAAAAACACAAAATTATCCATTAACGTCTTATCGCAAATAGTTGCCTCTTTGTATCCATTCGAGTCCGTACAAGGAAAAGATTTTATCTTTGGTTTGGTTAGCCAACTACTCAGGTCTCTTTAGCATGCTAGATGTTTGACTTCATTCAACAGTCACTCATTATCTTCATACTGGGCAGACTGGTTATGATCAGCTTATGTGAGCTGTGAGAGTATTATATTTATTGCATGGTGTATTTGAGTACAAAACCCCTGTATCTCTTCAATGACTAGTTACCAGTCAAATTCGTTTAACTTCAGTTAGCTAAAAATGCTAAAAATCCTGATATGTCCAAGAAGTGGTGCACAACCCCAGTACTACAACAAGCACGCAGTGAAATCCTGGAATGCCTGTGGAACAAATGGTTACAACATCTAAAGTCAAAGAAAACAGGAAGAAGCCCTGTGCACAAGAAGCAGCCTTCTTGCGGAACATCAGCATGCAAGAATTTCTAGCTATTGTGGAGGATGCGCATCAAGTCAGACTATGTCTGTCTGTTTAAAAAAAGGCTAAGTAATTTCTTGAAACAGCTAGGCACTGTAGTTTTTAGCAGATGTTACTCAAACTGGAGTAAATAGTGCATTTGTTAGGGACTATTTTTATCTGCAGATTTAGTTCTCTAGTAAGTATTTACAGCAGCAAGATGGTCAAATCAACTCAAAATGAACTGGAGTGCCCATCTTCATGGTAAAAAAGGAACATGTCACCCAGTGCAACATGTGGCTCATTGTGTTTATAGTAGTTTTTGGGGGTAATACTTGTTAGTAGGATAAATTCATTGTTGGTTTTGGTCTTTTCATGGGGTTGTCGCCAATGAGGAAATTTTGAATATTGCCATACTTATCCTTTATGGCGCTGATATGTTCCAAAATGGATTTTGACAGCATGGACAATAGGGCAGACATTTACATCACGCTGACCCTCGTGGCTATGCAGACACAAGAAGAAGAATTTGAGCTTTATGGATTGGAGCGGGCATGTCTTTTAGTGAGTCAACAGCCCGTAGATGGGCCCTTTGGCACGTCTGACAAGCCTCCTTGTGTGACAGGACACTAGAGTCACTTGTCTGTATGTCGTATTCTGAGCTGTGCTCCCTCAACATCAGCCTGTCTAAGCTCTGTACAATCTCTGCTTGGCCACTGAGCTCATTCTATAGATAAATACAACCAGTATAGACCTAGAGCATGGACTGATGCATTCCATTCACAACCAGCGAGTGTCCCAGTGGTCAAGCTGTGGTAGATAGCTGGCCGGTGAGCAGCGAAGCGTTTCTCCCTGCAGTCCACACAGCCAGCAGATACCATGCTCCATGACACCACTATCAGAGGGTGGCAAGCCGCCGTGTTTGTGTTTACAGTGAGATTAGCCACACGCACACCCAAGCATCCAAGCATGAGGATGGAATGTAAATTTAAACTCAGTATAAATTTATGAATGTGCTGATTCAATTTGAACTGCTTGTTTGTTCTCCCAAACCTCCACGTCTGGGAAATAAGCCTTGCTGTATGCCCTGTTTAACTGCCGCGTCTAATGTGTTCTTCGCTGTTGTTGAGCTGCGCTTTTTCCATGAAAAAGTCACTTTTTTTCCATACTGGAAAAATCTATTACCCCCACTCCAGAATACCAACTGGAGAGCCAAGCAGTATCAAACACCAGTGTGATTCACCTACTGTAGCAACGCAGCAGCTGGCACAGCAACAACACGTCCCATGGTCCGTTTCCCACACTGAAGAGTGATTTCATGTGGTGCATTGTGGGTGGTGAGGTTTTTAAAAATGGCGGGGGCGGTCTACTACAAAATCTAATGTTAGAGGGAGATCCTGAAGTACCCTTCACCTCCCCGTCAGCTATCTCCCACAGTCACATGGCTTCACCCCTGGCAGAGCAGAGCGGCAGGCTGGCCTGTGGGAGGGAATCAGGTCCACGCAACCTTTACCCACAGAGCAACGCCAACTTCCAATTTAACACACTCGTAAAGCAGGAACACCACCACACAGAGCACAGTGGGCAGGAACCGTTAGAGTGTGATCTCAGCTGAATTGCTGTCGATTCAAGGATGGATTCATGCAATGCAATGCAAGTATATGCTTGTATATATGGCATGCACCCAGCTTAATAATGCATACATATTATCTGATGGAAATGAAGGCTCACTGGAATGTAAAGAGTTGGTCTCCAAAGGGTACAGCCTGAGTGTAGGAGGGAGTCCTCCTCCAGAGCAATGCTAAACTGAGAAAAGACAGGATGTGGAGAAATAAACAGCCGTTATGAATTTCTTAAGGAATCAGAAGTCATGCGATGACTCCCACAGAAGCAAAACATTTCAGGTAGCCCACATTACCAAGTTCACTTTAAGCTTAAACACAGCTGAGTAGTTATTTTAATATATTCCGTATTGCTATAATTTCAGAAATCCAAACACAGATGGAAATATTTCCCTCTTGAGAGATTAGTAGTAGATATTTCATAGCGTAGTAGTAATAGTATTAGATGTATTTTAATGACATTCTTCAGCTTTTCTGTTCCCTAACCAGAGGTGTAGGACGGGGGGGGGGACAAAGGGTACTAATTTACAGTGTCCAAGGGTGTGCAGGAGCCCACGAAAAATGCTTGCAATAATAATTTTAAAATCATGGGGGGCCTCAGAGACTGCCTATGTACGGGGCCCAGAATTCCGTGCTACGCCCTTGCCCCTAACATTGACTTTGTTGGCATTAATGAATCACACTGATAGATTTTCATTTCTGGAACTGTATTTACCTTCTTCAAATAGATGTTAATGTGCGATATGCATCAAAAAAGATCACAAGTTTAAACTGCTAAAACTAGACCTAGGTTTGGCTTGCTTTAAAAGCTCTACATGTGTAACCCAAACGACGTTTTATCATAAACTGGCATGGCTTTGTTCACATCTACAGTCATATACTGCAAATGAAAGTAAACACTCCAAGATACCCAGTGGCAAATAGAAACGGCTCCAGTAATAGCAATTACATTACTGGTTAATAAAGGCTCTAAAGCTGTCACTATTTTTACCAGAGAAGTAATTTGCTTTTTCCAGAAAAGATAAGCTCAGCATGGATGTTTCTTAACAGCACTCTGCTTCATATTCATACTGTTACATACACTCACCCCAAGAGCTCCTCAGTACAACTGAGCATCTCTAATGAAGCACTTGCATAGGTTAAGGGAAAATCTCTCATTACTTTCTCACAGATTTCACCAGCTTGCCTGGGTTTCAAAATGGCAACTCTCCAGAATGGTGACAGTCCACTTTTCTAAGGCTATTTTCTGGGCTATTGCCACCTCAACTTGTTTCATACAACAGTGAGAGGTTATGGTGTCATCAGTATTTTTTTTAGATTGATTTGATAAAGTAGTTCTTTTTGCCTTTGAGACCAGCTGAAAGGAAACATTTAATACACACTTAACAATTCACCTGTCTACACTAGTCAGAGTAGCACCATGGCTGAAGAACTCATCTCGTGGAAAAAAGGTCTCAAGTTCACTCCCTTCAACTGCCAGCACTGTGTTTGGTTAAGATGACCTCCAGCATTGCACCGCACCCTTCCTGCTTTCTCTGGGTTAGAGCGTCAGCTAACCGCCTCGAGTGTGAATGTAAGATGCTTGACACAGACAGTATATCAGGGTTTAGCATTCATTTACTCCTCGGAGATCATTGCTCTATTTTTATGTGCCTGTGGAGGCGCCAGGCGGAACACTTCAGAGACTGCAGGTGTCATCTGGGTAACCGTTTCATCTCCCAGTCAGCCACTGCCTGAAGTGAATAGGCTACCTGAAGACCTGAAGGAGTAACTCTTTCAGAAAAGACATAGGGAAGGAGGAAGGAAAGGAAGTCTATTTAAAAGGAATGCCGAAGAGAAAGCAGAGAGCTTAAAAGCCTCGACAAGGTAAACAGAGTATAATCAGACTTCTAATTAAGGTGGTCTCACGCTATCCAGCCAGCTGACCCGAGTATGATAGTGACATTTAGGAATAAAAAAAAAATTAAAATAAAAAAAACATGTAGCTGGGAAGGTTTAATGAGAGAGTCTCTCCACTTCCCTCTCCCTGTGGGGAATGACCTTTCCGACTCCCTGGTGACAACGTTCCCTCCAGATTTATTGGGCCTCTCCCTTGGCTGCACTGGAATAAAGAGAAGAGTTGCCTCGCCATCCAGACGCTGACCTTTAATTTGACACAGGCGGGGACAAGCACGGCGCACAAAGCCTGGCCGGCCAGCAGCATCAAATAGAAAACTGAACCCAGCAGTGGCAGAAATGAGTTGAAAGCCCAAGACCTTGTAGCGGCGCCTTTGTTGATGGACTTCATTTCCACCTGGTGCTTTGTGTGCAGGATAAATGTGTGTGAGATGAATGTCATAGCAGCAGAGCAGGAACACTGGGTATTCATACTCAGACACGTGGAGGGATCAAAGGGAGCAGCAGAACAGGAAGTGATTGTTGAAATGACACTGACAGGTCTCCACCTAGCGAGCAGTCAGCCATTGTCTTCAAGTGTCACCCTGCCTCCTGTTACACACAAGTGTAATTTGGGGAAATACGCTTATTTGCTGTCTTGCAGAGAGTTAGATGAGAAGATTGACAACA
The DNA here is from genome assembly GCA_003416845.1 of Oplegnathus fasciatus. Lineage (NCBI taxonomy): Eukaryota > Metazoa > Chordata > Actinopteri > Centrarchiformes > Oplegnathidae > Oplegnathus > Oplegnathus fasciatus. The sequence continues at coordinate 251,819 of NTHP01000003.1, read as the reverse complement.
CTCTCAGGTCTGTACGCTAAATATGGAGCAGCCTGTGAGCTTAGCTTCACACAAAGAGAGGGAACAGGGGGAAACAGCCAGCCAGGCTCTGTCCAAAGGGCAGAAATATTGTACAGGCAGGGTATTTCTGGCACAACTTTACCTACTTCCAAGGTGCATGGAAAAGGGGAAAAGTCTGCAATCTCACAGAAAGGGTTTAATGGATTAAACAACTGAGATACAACGTGTTCATTAGAGAGCTTTGAAAGTGCTGGTAGGTTGATTTTTTTTTACCTTTGGAGAGGAGAGGCTCATTTTTTTAGCTTACAGATATGAGAGTGGTATCGATCTCCTCATCTAATTCTAAAGAAAAATTTAAATTATGTTTGAAAAAGTGGAGTTGTATTAGATTCATGGACTAGACAATTACGTATTCACAACAGCAGGTGATCATTTTGAATGGAGAGAGCACCGGTGTAACACCGGCGTGGCTCCTACAGAGAGTGTGGCATTATGGGCTGTTTGTAGCTTTAACGTTGCCAGGCCAGCAAGTTTCTTCGAGTCCATTTATAGTGTGTCTTTTGGAGTTATTCAGTCTTAAAAGTATTTATTTAGCCCACTTTAACCTTGTGTAACATGTTTTGCTGCCACAGAGGAAATAAATTCCTGACAAGCGAAAACGAAAAAATAGTCTCCCGATGTCTCCATTGCGGAAATGAAGCACAGATGGGATCATCTGTCGATCAGCAAAGAATAACAGCTGTGAAAGCACAGAATGTCACGGCGAGGAGCTCAAAAAGGCAGTCTGAAAAATCCTAACTGCAAGATGACCACATCAAGAGCCTGACAGGAGAGTGTGTGAGTATGTGACTTATAGACAAGCAACATGATTTACTGAAAGTACTCAATGTTTCACTTTTACGAGAGAAAAGGCTTCAAGGACAGGAAACATTCCCAGCGGCACTATATACTCTTTCTGTGTTTCATATCTTCAAAAGTATTTTTTTCTAAACAGGTGTTTGAAAAAGGGGGCCATCTTAAAATCAGCGTTGTAGTGTATTCAGGTCAATATGGTATTTCTATAAGGTCCGAGCAACAAGCAGGCCACAAGTCCCAGTAAAGTGAGTCAGGTTATGTATAGGGTCAATGGTCAAGTACACATACAGTTTTCACCTTGGTGAAAGCGGAGCATTCTACACTGCGTGCGGCACAATCCTGCATTGTGTGGCCATTTTTCAATGGCACGTCTCCTCTGCCTGCCCGAGCAAGCAAGGCAAGGTCATATCACCACCTCTCAGACGCTTGTAACTGTGCGAGTGTGGGAGAGACCCAAATGGAGCAGGCTATAATGAGCAATAAACAATAATGATTTAATAATAATGAAGCTAACCCAGTACAGTTCCATTGCCATTCTGAGATAACACAATTAATTCCTGTGAAATAAATCTCCATAGCAGCAATACACAAGATGATGTCCCTTGCTGTGATGACTGGTGTGGTGGCAATGCAGGATGTAAGACGTGCAGCACAAAACCTTCAGTGGTACCAAGTGTCTGCGTGTGTGTCTGTGTGTGCGCAATCTCAAAGAACATTTTGAAGGAGATTAAAGCTTTCATACAATTACGATTATCTAAAGACGTTTCACAAGGGCTCTTGTCCTTTATATCTCCACCATCAACTTCAGCAGGTGAGAGTAAAGCTCCTGTTGCCAATCAGATGCTACGGATCCTGTAAAAAAGTCAATTTCTGACACAATAGCAAAGACAATTGAGCTCAGGCTACCAAACATCTGCAGAAACACTCTAAAATAGCAACTATTGAAGGAGACTCCGGTTAGATACTCTTCTGTGTTACTGATTAATTTATCACAATACCAAGTCTGGTTGTTTTACTGCCAGTTGTTCAGTTTTGCTGATCATTTAACTGAATGTCATTATCTAAGTCGACAGTAACATTTATTTATTTTTCAAGTGACCAACATTGTGATCCAGTAGCACGGGTTTCTTTCCTGTTGTGTCAGTAAAGCTTTTTGAATAGAACTGTACTCTCTGGAGAAACAGAGGGTGGGAAAGAGAGAGAGAGAAAACAATTTACTACTCAGTTATACTAAAATTAGACGATTATGCTTGAATAAACCCCTGCACCTGGTCCTGGCCACAGGAGCAGTGATGCAATAAGGCCACAACCAGTGCATCCAGTTCAACTCTCACTAAACACTTCCTGTACTATTGTAGTCTTAATAAATCCATTCCTTGCCTTACAGACGTTACCCTCTGTCTACCTATAAGTTCCTTTATTGAAACCACCACCTTGTTCCTATGATGCTGAAGCCTGCAGATGGAGAAAGAGCAACTACTGGAAAACAGTCTGCAAAAATGTTAATTCTTTTATTTTGTTCTGTGGTGTGAAATTAAGACGTGAAACTGCCAAGGGAACCATTTCTCCTTGTTGTCTGGTAGCCGTGGTCCAGGGAGCCGAGGTTGGACACGCATGAAATAAAATATGGAGCACAGACGAGACGGCTTGTTTACATGTCTTGAAATCTCAACAGCCATTCATGTCACTGTGGACCTGCTGGCTCCGTGCCAGTATGGTCATTTTCTGCAAAGACTGTGCAAAATATTACTGATTGTTCCTTTAATGTCCCTTTATGGCACTTAAGAGGTTCGAGGCTGTTTCATCACTTTCTCCAGCCACAACAATTGGTGAGATGGGATTTGCTGCTGAGTCACTGGTGCCACTGAGACAAGCATGGTAATATGTTCACTTGATGAGTGGTCTTATTTTTTAAGACAGATATCCCACAGACACATTTTCAAATTGCTTGACTAGAGAAAAGTTTTCATAATAATAGTTATAGAATGACTAAGTTGCAAACTTCAGTCAGTAATTTGCATTAATGGGTTTAGTTAGCATACACATTTTGCTGACCCTATCGAGCCAAAATAAGACTTTTTTCTAATGTTTGGACAATTGTAACAGCAGAGATTTCTGACACAACCCTCTCAGAAAAAGAAAACAGTAAACTCCTTTAGAGCATAGCTATATGACTTTTGACACTTGAAGGAATATTGCCATGTGTCATCAAATAAAAAATATCCATCCTTTACTCAGATTAATTTTGATCTAGCTTTTCTGTTTAAAGCATCAGGAAATAAAGTTTCTGGGCCTAAAAATTCCTGCTGTTCTATATTTGGTGCTTTATGGTACATGATCTGTGGTGCTACTTAGAACTATCTGCCTTTGGTGCCATTAAGAACATTTACTGACCTGTGCTAGCCTATATAACAGCATCACAGCGTTGCGCAGTGGTGGAGATGGGTGGTGGGAGGTGGGATAGTATATGACTCCAGAGAAGCAATTGTTGCCAATTATGAGGTGAGAGTGGGACACGGAGATGGTCACAGACAACATAGAATCTCGTGTTTTTAGCGTGTACATGGAAGAAGAACTATTATTTCCTTACCTGTTGCGTCTTGCCCGTCTCTATCGTGTTTATTGTCTGGGTGAAGTAACCTCTGACTCGGACCCCTGGCTGCTTGTAGTAACTGTGGTCTTGGAATCTCAGCTTGTAACACTAATTGTAAAATCAGCCACCAGAAAAGCATCAGCTAGGCGTTTAGGAAGTAAATATAACAGTTTGTTGATTTCCTGTTTGCATCTTGCAAGCACATTAATTCAGAGTGTTGCTCAAATATTTGTGTCATGAGTGTATGATACACAGATTTAATGCTGGAGAGTTAATCACATTCTGAAGCTTTGCCTTGCACAATTTATATTTACCTTTATGTCATTCAGCTGATGCTGTCATGTGAGTTGTCTAAGCCCAAAATGAGAGTTTCTGTGTCTTGCTCAAGGGCGCATCAGCAGGATATGGGGTTATTGAACATACTGGCTGCTGCATGGATTAAATCTCTGCACCTCCTTCATACACCAACATCCTGCTGATCACAACAAAGTACTCTCTCAGGATATGGTATACTGTAATTAGGTTTATTTTGGGCTCAAATAAAATATAGTGGGCCCACAGAGGTCACTTCATGATGACAGCACTGATGCTTTGATAGGAGCCATTTGGAAAATAAACAAGGCTACAAAAAAGGAAATTAAATATAGCTGAGTTCATTTCTAATGAACCAGGCAGATGTTTTACTCCGGCCTGGTAGAGCTTGTAACCTGTACTGTACTTTTGTTTGTTTGGACATCTATTAGGCTGACTGTCATTGCTGTGGTGTGTTTTACACAGATTTATCTTTTTTACTTTGGTGTCTGAATACTTCATGGAAAAGCTTTCCTTGCTTTTGGTTGCCTAATTGACCTTGTGCAGGGTCTTTTTTTATCTCTTAACGTCAGGCCACTATTTCTATTAGAACGAGTTGATAGTTAATACAAATCAAAAGTCCTGATCGGTTCAGACAGCCTACTATACGTTTCTCAAAATTGGGAGGAGTTCATATGACCTGACGCCACCACTGCAGATATCAGATTAAAAAAGACTGAGCAATAAGCAATAACAAACTAGCTTACAACTAGCTCATTAGCTTGATGTTGCTATGGTGAACAATTGAAACAGCACTTATCAGTACGATGATGCAGGTTATAAAGTTATTAACATTATTTGCACCTGCCACAAACAATCAATAAACCAGCCAATATTTACTTTTTTAGTATAACATTAAATCTGAATAAAAATAGAACTTCTCACCCAACTAGGCCTATATAATATGAATATTTATATATTTTATTAATAATCTAAGTACCAATGATCAGCTAGTTGCACAATAATAAGCCCATTTCATGGAAAACTGGGCTGTGTGTAATAGTGTAATGAAGCAGATGAGTCTGTCACTCTGGGTTTTGGATAAAGAAATATTGCACTGACACATGCTTTGAACGCCACACTCAAACAACTTCTGTTATGATATCATATTATTATAAACACACAATAAAACACAAACACCAACACATTCTGACCAGTCACCATGACTGAATTATAACAGTAACATGACTGATCCCAGAGCCGTGTGGGAGAACTCATTTAATTAGCGCCACTATGTAAATAGCAGTCGATGTTTGTCAGACTGCTGTAGAAGGAAGTCTCTAATTTTCTTCCAGCTCTGGCAGTCCCTCACACTGTAATGTTATAAAACAGGAGAGGTGTTTGCTAAAATGTCAGGCAGAAGGTGATCACAAGCAACAGATGTCAATTAACACAACGCGGTGTAGACAGGAAGTTAAAAGACAAAATTACAAAATAACTGATAGAGTAAATGTTACAGATCAAGTAATTGATGTTACTCGGTTCGGTAAGCACCACCCCCTTAGTTACTGTCGCTACGCTGTCAAGCTTGCTGTTGTCGCGCGGCACATATTGCAGCACAGAGCAGAGTTACCACTCAAACTTCTTGGTGAACAATGCGTCTTTGATTTCAGAGGTAAAAGCAGCTTCTCATTTCTTTGCCAGCAACTGTCCGTTTTGCCGCCTGAAACCACAACTGTTGCTAGCAGTTTTTATCAGCTGTGGCGAGCTAGCTAATTAAGCTAACGTAAGTCACGAGTCAGTTGAAAAGCTGTCTGACTTTTTTATGTTTCAAACTGTCTCGCTGTCAAATGAAAACTCTGTAACTTACTGGGCTCTTGAATAAGCCAAACATGGCTACATGATATCATGCTAAAAGACTGAGGCTAAAGCTGCACGTCCCGAGCAAAACGTTGATTTATGTTGAAAATATGGAAAGAAGCATTGTTCTTGTATTGCAGTGTAGAGCTACTTATTTTTATCTGGGACAAGCTAGAGGTTAGTTTTATGGTTTATTGTTCATATTTTCAAACGGTACGTTAACGATATGAGAGAAAAGGCTTGTAGGTCGAGGACTAACTGATGTTCAGGACCAGCTCCCGCACAGTGGGTAAATACGACGCAGTGGATGTGCTAGACATGTAACCCCCAAAAATAAAGTAGTATGAAATGCCGCTGGCCTTTGAAGTAACACTTGGTTACTACTGTAGAAAGCAAGTCAAGGATGCTAATGTTTGCAGCTAACGTTAGAGCAGACAAACACGCTGTGTAATCAGTTCCTTACACTTTTGAATAGAGGGTAAAAAAAGAAAAGAAACACCTTCCAAACTCAGTATCGCTCTCACTACAGCCCCATGCACACCGCTACCACATGCTGTGAAAACCAAAGTTTGACAGGCCTGCTGTGCCTAGTTACGGTTGCTAAGCTATGATTGGACAATCGCTGTTCAGAGGAGGCGTTCAGAGATCAGTCAATTACAAATAATTCATGATACATGCATTCAAATAGAGAGTAGAAGAAGATTAATTGAAAAGAGAGCGTGGGGTGGGTGTTAATTAGAGGCATAATGTTTACGGTATTTTAATGTATCTTTAACATGTCTGATTTAGCCTGTTTTGGCCTGAACATGTGATGAAGAGAATTGCTTCAATTCTCCTCACAAAGGAGCAACCAGTTGAGCGTTTGATGGCGCGGGCTTTGAGCAGACCTGTCTGACACAGACATCAATGAGGTCGGCCTTCTGAGGCTAAGCTTAGGCATAATAATTAATCTTCTTTGACATCATCATCCTCAGTGTCACCTAGCAACCATTCATCTGCATTAACGAGACCACAAAAGAGGCCTGTCATGGACTGTCTGGGGTTGGGCTTTCGCTGGTTACAATGCAAATGCCTCCATGTTGGAGAGGTGGAGGCTAAATCCACTGAAACGCACTTTGATCTATCTTTTCTATTTGTAGGATAGCATTTAACACATTTGTAGGCTGGGTCTAATGAGAATTTCAAATGTATGTATAGTATGGGATCTTTAAAGGAAGAAAAAGCATAAATTAACACTTCTCTGGAAAGATTTTATTTTTGGTTTTACCTCTAATTATGTGCATTATAATGATCAGTAACTGGGGGTCTGACTTCACACTCCTATTTCCTGTATCATCCAATCTTTTCTTATGTCTTTTACACATTTTGGATCTTTTTAAGTCCCCTACCACTGCACAGCAATTATATTTAGTAAGAGGGAGAGAGGAAGACGTGAGAAGGTTACAATCATTTATTTGTTTTCAGTATTCAAATCCATCTTCTGGAGAGAAAATTCAAGTGGAGGAGGGATTTAAATAACGTTCATTAAATGTTGATGAGCTCGATTAGCTCTACCAATCACCTAACAAGATAAAAAGACTACACACATGCACACCAGTGTGTGCACCCAGGGACGTACACATATATTCAGATGTCTAAAGGTCAGCTCATCACACAACATAAATTTGATAATCAGACCAGTCTTTTCTGTCTCACTAGCAGACAAGATTAAGTTCTCAAATGACAAATACTGAATTTACTTTAGTATCCACATTATGAACTACCTACCGCTTGCTATTTTTCTCTCCCACACACACACACACACACACACACACACACACACAAGCAGCACAAGGTGCACAGATTCCATCCTAACAGCAGTAATCCACAGAAGAAAAGAGAGACCAAACTGCCTCTCAGCTGACAACTGGAAATTGCAAATGGCAATGTGTTCAGGTAAAAGACTGTGACTGAGTTCCTCACCGTGTTTACTCCTGGAAAATTGGGGAATAACAGGCTGTCATACGGGGTGACACATCAGCTTTTGTTAAAGAAATTACCTTGTTCTTCGCACAGCTCTCTGATGCTCGGCCTCCTGGACAAATTGTCCATTTGGTGAGTGCAGACTAAATGGAACTGCGTCTTTGGCATGTTGCTCTACCGAAGCACAAAGAACCGGGGCAGATAGGAATCCAATTATCCAAGGCAAATAATGGATGTCTCATTTAAGATGTGCGGCTGTTGCGACAGTAATGGCAGTGCCACAATTTTCCCGAAGCCTGTCTCTATCAACTGCATCATCTTCCGCTCAACACTAACTCATCTATAGCCATATACTACAAGCTGTCAAGCTTTACAGATCATAATAAATCTTTTGAAGGCGCGGGAAACATGGTTGTCAAAGATAGAATATTTACTCACATGTAGCGTAGGTGTGGATTCTGAGCGAAAGCTCGAGCCTGGATCACCCTCAGGTTGCAATTCATGATAGTTCTGAAATGATAAAATACAGATGAAGCTGTTAAGGATGCAGCTAAACAAAGACATGCCTTTTATTCATAGCGTGGGCACATACAAACACATGCACACAGTATCACAGTGTTATGATCATTTTGAATTTTTTTCCCCATTCCTTTCTTATTCTTGCTACATTTCATTGTTTCTGCCGATCTGCTCCTCATCTTGATTTTTCCCCTTATTATATTATTGTGTTTAAGTTTCATTTCATTTTTCATTTGGAAATAATAAAACTGCAAATAAACCAGTTTAAAATGGTGGTCTCATAGTAAGGAAATAATAATACAGTGCTGCTGCCTTTCAAGACATTTTTACATCTTTTAGTCTCTGCTGCAGCAGTCCACCGTAACAAATCAGAATAGTTACTATTCCAATTATTGTAACTTCAGTCTGCATGTGCACACCCTAAGGAGCTGACACTGAAATGGAAATTCACTTTGAACCACCATTGATGAAAGATTTGTGAACTTGTGTGTCTTTACTGTAAAGCGAGTGAAACCTCTGATTAGTGCAAGCATTCTAACACATTTCCTCATTGTGATAACTTATATGGAGAGGGGAAAAAACTGTGAAATTAAACTAATCCTCATTTTGCTGCAGACCCCGTGGAATCCTCTCAAGGAGTCCTGGAATTCCCAGCACCCCAGTTTGGGAACCACTGTTCTGGGCTACAATGGTAATGACTTCTAATCTTGTAATCACAGATGTCTCTCTCCAAAGAAGTCATTGACATCATCAGTGAGCGCCTCATAACGCAGTGTGCTGATTATACCCAGCTGTTGGTGCCAATTACCTTGTAGAAGTCTGATCGGGCCTCTGTGGTGTTTGACTGGGATGTGGGCGTTTCATCACCCAAAACTTCCCAAAGTGGGGCTCCGGGACCTCTAAGAGTCCTTGAGAGGGTTTTTGTGGCCCTTGGGAACCTTGTGATGGGTTTCCCAGAAAAATGAATAACAATAATTTCGCTATTATTTCACTCCCTAGAAATTAGCACAACAATGTACGAGGATGACTGTTGAGCTTTGGTTATTATCCTCCCAGCAGTAATGACAATTATATTGAACACAATCATCTCTGTAAGCAGCAGTGATGTGATGTTTGCGGCATTTAATGTGAGGTCTTAAACAAGTTTTAGAGGCCGGACTTCAGCACATTTGACTAAAGGAGTAGTAACAATACAGCCTGTATTGTTATTAGTTTTCCAAACCACATAAATAACCAACTAAAAGACCACAGTGCTTCACCAAAAGATTTTGAGGGGTGCTTTTGAACTACCTTGAAAAATCTGACTCATTGCCTATCTTTTCTTCTTTAAATATACTGGTTTTGTTGAAAGAAAAAGAAAAGAAAATGAGATAAATGACAAGATAAAAATCTACTCGAACATGTAATCCTAAAATTATGGCAGATGCCAACTGGCAACTACCTAAAATAAAAGGCACACATTTTAGCACACATGTTAGCACAGTGATGCACCAAAATAACAGGGAGAAGTCTGGTTATAGTCTACGTTTTCTTATTGTCAACAAATCCCAACAGAGACCAAACGTGGCAATGAACTGATTCTACTAATAAATATTGTAATGTAGCCAAAGTGTGATATATGTTATTCCTCTGTGCCATTGAGCTCCATTGTTAACAACTGACAACTATCCATTGTTAACAACTATTAAATGGACATCAGTGAGACACACTGTTCCACTGGGTGACGTCTTCCTTCATTACCATGAAAACACACACACTTTAGTTTATTTTCAGTCAATCCCACATACAGCATCCTACTGCTGTAAATACTCATTAATGCACCAAATGTGTATTAATCCGCAGCTGAAAATAGTCCTGAATAAATGCACTATTTAATTCTGTTTGAGTAATATATGCCAAAAACTGCAAAGCCCAGCTGATTTAGGAAATTATTTATCCTGTTGTTTTTTAAAAAAAATGAAAATATAAATTTGTGACCTGTTCTTAAAGATTCATGTCCTCAGTAGGAAATATGTGGGCTTGGGGCTAAGAGCCACAGAGAGGCAGGGGAAGGCAGAAAGTATTGAGACACGGACTAACGCACTGTTGGTTTTGGTCTTTTCATGGGATTTGTTGACAATAAGAAAATTATTCAATATAACCAGCCTTATCTTTTAAGGCAACTTATAATACAGAAAATTGCATGAAACTAAGGTATATGTTGCAACAGATTTGTTTTTGTTAGATTGCTAAGGACAGCTCTAACCAAATCTGGTGTTTAATCTGACAAAGTTTGTATGATATTTGATAAATGACACATTGAATAAATTGAAAATATGGGCACAGAGGCTACAGTCATAATGTAGGTGAGGAAAAACTAATAACACAATAAACAAAAAACAATACACAGTGGAGAAATGCAGTCAGCTTCTTATTCTGGAGATGTATTGTAGAGTTATATAACATATTCACTAATTTTATTATTTTAATGAATTATTGGATCTTTTTTCATTTGATTCAAATGAGGGTGAATGAGGTAAAATGTAAACTGAGGTGATGTAAGGTATCCTAGGGTAACTCGTTCTCACTTGTCCCTCCATACTGCTAACAGCCCCAAAAGGCAGCATCACACAAGGTAACAGCCCTCCCTGGGAAGGCCCGACTCCAGCCGGGGAGGAGCCAGCGTCCCCAGACAAGGCAGCAGGAGCGAGGCGGTGGTAATGAGAAAAATGCTAATTTAGTGTTGGAGATATTGCACTTGGCCTCCCTGATGAGGGATCAAGGGGATCAAGGGAGAGGCCAGCTCTGACTTTGGAGGGCAAAGGAGAATACGGTTCTCTGCAGAGAGAGGAAAAAATGAAGAGGAAGAGGAGGTCGGGAGGCAGCGGCTGAGGGAGGAGTGGCGGGGCGACAGGAATGTAAAGGACGTGGCCTCATAGTGCAGGGTAGCAAAGCAGGAAAAGGAGCGTAATATTGCTTTAAGAAGTGAAGAGATGAGAATTTACAAAAAAAAAAAATCACAACGCAACAGCAGGGACCCCTAATTCAATTTTCCCTGCTGCTTTTTAGCATTATTTGATCAGTGCCTAAGCAAAGCGAAGGGGATGTTCCACCAGTGTGTGGCTGTCGAGAATTAAAAGCTTGTTTAAACATCAGCTTGCGTTAGGATCAGAAACACACCCTTCACTCCCTCTTCTCTCAACACACCCTGACTAACACCTTGTCATCTCCTCTGAGAATTAGCCGGGATTGTGTCACATTCAGAGAAGTGTCGGACATTAAATCCCGATATATTGCTGGTGATGCTGCAGCTGCAGCCACTTGTGTTCTGAGCTGAATTACTGTTCTCATCTCTGGGAGAAAAGCATTGGCCGCTCTGCAGTGAGACACGGCCAACCTGATGGAAAACAGGGATTAACAGCGATATAGGTTCCACTGTCCTTTTCCAGATCTGCAACACAGTGGGACTGAAATACAGTGAAGTGTCTATCACTGGTCTCCCCTTGCTTCCCTCCAGATAACAGCATCAACACTCACAGTCTCTGTAGTCCAGTGTAGAGCTCCATATCGACGTCTCTCAGAGTCTGCAATCCTGTCCAGTTCTCTATGTGTCTGTAAACAGAAAGAAAGAGAATAGTAAATGAGAGGTTCCTGTTCATCCGAGGAGAAAGGAAAACAAACCAGGACATATGACGGGAGAGAACTCTTTTTTTTTCAGTCCCAAGTTGCAAAATAACTGGCTGTGTGTTGTCAAAGTTTTTGAATCCATATTCATTTAAATTGCAATTATTGGAACAGTTCTGACAGAGCGCTCCCTGCTGCCCTCTGATAGATTTAATTGCCAAGAGGCAGCTTCTGAAGCTTAATCTATGTGAGGGGAAGTGTGAGAGGGACGGACCAAATAAATAGTGCAGATGACTTCAACTAATACTATCACTAGACTCCCAGGGGAAACTCTTTCTATGCGGCGGGGTAAAAGAAGTAAAGCTGGCGCCTTTAAATTAGCTTTAGGAAAAAAGAACATTTGTAAATGATTTGTTTGTTATGGTTTGGAAATGAAATAGGCAACACACACAGGGCACACCGGTTTCAATTAAGCCGGGGAAATGGGGAGATGTAGCAGAGGACATGGCAAAGGCTTTATTGCTTTGTTTTGGAAAGAGAAAAATGTGATTAAGCGCTAAAGGGAACTTCATCCTAAATGTCAAATTTCAAATCAATGCCATGAACACAACAATCAGTGAGACAAATACAGAGGTTTTTTTTAAAATGGCATCATGATAGCTGATTGGCTGTTTGTTAATGCAAACCTACATGTACATAACACAGCTTAGACACACATAGAGACACATAACATACATACCCATCCATATACATGCACATAAAAACACATTGCACACACATTTCATCATTCAGAATGAGTTATGTGATCAGAGAGCAGTTTGTACTTTATGACAACAGCAGGAAAATAACATTTCTGCAATTCGTTTTGGCAAAACTTGTGCTCCTGTAGCATATCTTTTGGCTCTTGTGCATCTGGTGTACTATGATGAGGCAGCATCTGAGACATTCTGTTTATTTGAGCACTGCGCTCTGGGGTGCATCACCTGCTTTGGTGGGGAGGAGGATACAGGTCTGCCAAATCTAGCCAGCACTGGTGGAACCCCATCGTGCATGACTTTATTGTTAGCTACAGGGTTGCCAATTTGTTTTATGAAGGCTGGCAGGTGGGAGAAGTTAGCGGTGATAGTGAGACTGTTTCAGGATGTTTTTCCATTAAATGAGTTTTAAAATTCTGGTTATATCCAGATTACCAGCAATTCTGATCATAATGTGAGCTGAGTCAGAAAAGATTTGCCAAATGGTCTGGGAGACCTGAACTCATTGCAAACGAAATCTGAGCTACATGAGTTGTAAAATATCGATAGTATGAAATTCTAGGAGTTGGGGCTATTACCAGCGTTACGTAAGCCCACTCATACTGTAGACAGTCACATATGCACAGATACAATCATACAGTGAAACATTCATGCTATCACTGTGTAGCTGAAAACGTGTGGCAGCTGTAACTGCTTCACGCCGACAGAGTTACATTGCTGATGTTGAGATTAGTGTTGAACTGAAGGCAGCTGATTCTGAAGGCAGCGAGCTGAGTCATTAATGTGACCTGCAAGCAGACGTGACAGATTCCCCTCGCGAGGCTTTGCTTATTCACAGTACTGCTGTGTTACTCTGGTGACACGGAGAGAGGGCAGGCTCAGAGGACATTAAGTCCATGCACCGGGGTCTCGTGTGCTATGAGGTTGGGGTCTTCCCAACATGGATGAGGTTATGTTGAGCAGAATTTCAAAAGTAAAAGTCTAAATCGTTTAGATTTGAGCAGTTTTGAGCATTTCCTGGTGGGCAAGAAATCTCCCAGTGGAGTCAGTTGGCAAATCAGTTGAAGTGCACATAACAACTTAAGAAGAGAAGTCAACTGTACTGAACATCCTGCCAATAAACTTGAACTTTCTCCGCCCATGCTTTTAATAGTGGGTGAAATGATTGATGCTTAAAACTTCAGCAGCATTAAACAATCTGAATCAATTTTGGATCAATTCAAACAATGTAATTGTACCTCTTGTAGGTCAGAGGAAATATTAAAGTTTGAATTACTAAATTACGAACTGAACATTTTCTAATTATATTTTTGAAAATAATTTTATGCTGCTGTGTACATGTTTAATAGTGACATTACATTATTGAAGTTATTATTGTGAACTACTGTAAATTGTGTACCTGTATGAAATAAATGAAACTGGTTGGGTAGTTTCACATATCTTTGATAAAAAAAAGTGTCAGTTTACTATAGATGAATTGAAAGTTTTGTAACAAGTCAAACATGTAAATTAAATCAGGTTCAAGTCACATAAAAGAAAAAAATAACATCAATAGCAACAAGAGCTGACTTACTGGAAGAGTCTGCACTTCATTCAACCAACGCATTTTGGCAAAGGCCCTCAGGCTGGTGTTTTAGAGAAGGTGAAGACTTATACAGACGCCACAATATGGCTGAATCTTTGTCAATTATCCAATAAGGACTAGACACATATTTGGCCGGCCTCTAAAGGATGTTGCACCTCTAATACAGAAATTTCAAAATAACAGCACTCAACAAAGTGTTATTATATAAACAGTAGAAGCTACAACACAAACCGCCAGAGAGTAAAGTCACAGAAATAAGGAGAGTATTTAAAAGCTGAGTAAATATTAAGACAACTACTACTTAAATTTAATTAAACTTATATTCAATAATTAAATAAAAATTAAATAAATAAATAAATATTAAAATAGTCTCTAATCTGTCCCAGATTGGCGTATCTTGATTTAAGGACCCAAGGGGGGTGATATTTAGCATTGGAGAGTTGTTATAGTTTTTCAATAAAAGAGACAGAACTGAAAAAAAAGAAATCAAATCTAAAGCAAGGCCTTGCTGGTCATTGATCATGTGATTCTCTGAAAATGATACAAGCCTGGATGCCTCGATACGGAACTTCAGTTGAAACTGGGGCTTCAGTATGAACCGTAACGTCACTTTTGTTACGTGAGCACCTAGATTGCAAAATGTTTAGACAAATGGATACAAAAATATAATTATCAAGTTTTTGTCCAGCATCACAAAATGGAAGAAACAGCTGGGCAGTTTCCTGTCATCTTAAAAGAGCTAATGTAGACTGAACATTGTTCAGATCTTAGCAGTTGTTTTTATTCACACTTGTTCAACGTGATGCACTGAAATACTTTGACAGTTTTATACTGTTTCTGTTCTCACTGGGAATATTTTGCACAGGAATTTGGCATCTACAATGATTAAACACACAAGGCAATATGACCGGCATGCATCAGTGGTACAGTAAAATACTGATGCAATATTGTGATATGAAAAAAAGTATAATTTATGTGAGCATAAAATGTTTTCATTTGCAGCACTGCTTTATGCTCTGTGATATAATTTAGCGCTATCCCCATTTTCATCATACTGCTGTCAACAAACAGCACAGAGGAAGCAGGCAACACCTCCCTGCGGACCTGAGCACGTTGTCTGCTCAGAAACTCTGATTGTCCGCGGCACATTGAATATGCATGTGGATTAGACTGCTGTGAAAAGATGGATATGAATAACAAAGTTGCTATGATAATACAGGGGCATTCAATCTCTGTCCTGTTATTCCCAGATCCTTGGAGTTTGCACAAATAAAATGGTACACAAATAAAATCAACATAATTTGAAAAGTAAAGGAGATGCTAACATTTTACATTTCAGGCATTCAAGTAGACACTCTCATCTAGACTTACAATGAGTGAGACAGCACAATAATTTTAGATTGCTACTTTGTCAAAATGAGTATTACACAGAAGAAAAGAGATCTGGGCATAGGAAAACAGGGGATGTGTGGGTTTTTTTCTTGGCAACGTGATTATAATTAAAGTCTAGCTCTCTTATTTCTGTCTCTTCTCTCTCTTATCTCTTATCTGTCTTTAAATTATTTGTTCTCTGTACAATATTTTAAGACAATCCTGTTTTCTTAAAGGGCTTTCTAAATAAATTTGCCATGACATGACTTGAATAGTAGCTGGTAAGTACAAAGGAAATGAGCAGGATACTATCAGAACAAATTGTACGGGCAGATCTACCAGCTTGCTCTCTAATATACAAGCCTATGAAATTACAGTACAGCCACCCTCCATCTGCTTTAGAAAATGGCCTCCAACGAAGTACAATCTGAACTGGGTGGCAGTGTGGTTTGGTGCTTGAGGAGAACACCCTGGAACCAAACAGTAACAGATTCGATCCCAGCAACAGCCATCTGTTGTGTTGAAGTGGCCCTGGGCAACGCACTCAACCCCTACCTGCTATCTTGTTCTGGGCTTCTGTGAATATGAGCACCGGAGAAAAGACAGTTTTTCATTTCTTAATAGGTGAACACAACAAAAAACAGTGCAAAGGCAGAATTTGAAAGAACAGAACGATACCAGTTCAAACATTACAAACTGGATAGCTCAGGATTAAAAGCCAATGAGAAGCTCTCTTCTCTCCTTTGGCAACTGCTATTGGAAGTTTATTAATGACGAAACTGTTGAGCGAGCACAGGACAAATTTGAGCAATAACCAACGTGCTATTTAGGATTTGAGAACATGGAGGGGCAGATTTGTTAGAACAAAACAAGGTTTGAAGGCAAGCTAGGACAAAGCGGGAGTGTAATTGATGTTTTGAGCCACAAGAAGAATTATATTGGAGGACTTTTCATGCTAAACACTGTCTATGTGCATTCTCTCCCTTTTGGCTATTTGGATGTTAACGCCAACTGAGAGGAGAGCAAAGTCCATTGGAATTGACGGGGAGTAAAGTGCCACCCTGTTAGACCCCACCTTCTGTGTAATACCAGGCTGTGGTGTGCTCCATCAGTGTTTTCATTTGTCTACAAGACTTTAACTGTGGAAAATATACAATCCTAACATCAACATATGGGTGTGTCCTGTTAAAGCAGTAAGAATTTTTTTGTCACTTAGGGGCAGCAGAACAAGCTGTGAGCACAACACTCGCATATTAACACCCTTTAAATT
Source organism: Oplegnathus fasciatus (assembly GCA_003416845.1). Lineage (NCBI taxonomy): Eukaryota > Metazoa > Chordata > Actinopteri > Centrarchiformes > Oplegnathidae > Oplegnathus > Oplegnathus fasciatus. The sequence continues at coordinate 235,155 of NTHP01000003.1, read as the reverse complement.
TGCTATGGCGAACGCGTTAGCCAACAGTTGTTTATTTACACATCCAGCAGACATATTTACTCTCCTTTAAGGAGAATAAATATGTTTTGGCCTCCACCAGCTCTTGAGGGAAATATGCGGTCTTTAGTGATGAAATGTTCCACTCTGTGCACCAGCTAGTCGCCAACTTTGTCTACTATTTGGTGCTGGGCAGGTAGCTTTGTCAGCGCTTTTTTGCTGAAAACAGCTGCTTGTTGCTGCGGCTGGAAACAATGTTGATGAGTGCGGCGAGACTACACCACAACAGTAAAGTTGTGGCCCATAAAGCCAAAACAATGAGCTGAATGAACACGATATGATTTTGATGCTACACTTTCACCAAACCAATCCCTCAGCTGAAATGTGTGGTCATGTAAGAACAAGATACATGAGGCTCCCAGTAGCACAAATACCAAATATCTTCTGTTCCTTGGTAATCTCCTCTGATTCTTCCCATTGTTTCCAATACTGCTGTCTGTCTGTGATTTACGACTTTGTTGGGATGATCTACAATGCTCGCGCCACCGCCTTAATGGGAAAATGTTTAATAAAATAGAATGTCTCTGGTGTGTTCCTGGGATATTGATCTACATTCTGCCTCCCTCTCTGTTTTCATAGAGGCAGAGCAGCCCAAACACTTCAGAGTGGGGATGCGGTGGTGAAGTTGCACTCCTCTAGATTAAAGCACACGCCTAACATCAATCAGATAACCTGTTTTTCTTTGTGTGTTTTTTTATGCCTGACTCATAAGTGTTTGCAAGCTGCATTGTAAAGATGGGGCCGGGAGACGCATGAAAAGGACACAGAGGAAGTAGCAATGATGAAAAACCGAGGATAGGAAGCTATTTCCCTCAACATTTACTGCAACTGGTAGGCTGGAACAAGTCATCCTCCAAACCAATCATGAGGGACATTTGGCATTCAAAGCTTGTAAATGGGAATCAAGTATTGCGATTTCTCCGGTTTCGCTCGCTGAGACAAACCCACGCCTGTTACCTCTATGCAAATGCAATCACACGCACAGGCAGACAGATGTACCCGCTTCCTTCCTAATGTATGAGCCTATGAAATTACATCCGCCTTCCATCTGTTGGTCAGAATCTGATTTCGAAAATGGCATCCAACAATAGTATTAATACACAAAGCCTACTGGTGTACGTGTGCTTTTTTTCACCTTTATTTCTCCGGAGAGGGCTGTTGGAGCCCCGCCCTGCTTCACGTTCATACAGCTACACACACCGATGGACAAGCTTCACCAGAGGAGCTGGGTGTGGAGTGCCTCGCAAGTGCACTCTAACGTGAGGTGCTGTGCATAGGAAGGTTGAAGTAGAGAAAGGATTCTATAACTCGCTTTCCTCTCTTGTTTCATCCCTGTGTTTGGTCACAGTACATAAAATGAGCATGCGTGCTCAGTGAGTCTTCTTTTGATAAATAAAGGTTAAAATTAAAAAATGATTCAGTGTTCATATTGGCAGATAGAAACATCGTGGAAACAAATGGGCCCACTGCTCTTCTCCACCGCACTTTCACTGGAAAAATATGAAAACCGGGCAAATTGTGACAATTTGTCTCCATTACATTAACAGCAGAGACTGTGAGCTGGAGAATATGATATCGATATAAAAGTGACAGGCAAAATTGACCAAATTACAGCTATATTAAAAATGATTCCCCTGCATAGAAACGATGGATTCAGCACTAAGGATAAAGCCCAATTTTTTCAGCAACTGCATCTGAAAATCCATGGGGACAGACAAAGGGAGGGAGAGAGAGAGAGAGAGAGAGAGAGAGTAGTCTAACAGTTCGGTATAAAGCAAAATGAAAAAATAGCAGGAATGAAATTTCAATTGATTGCTTTAGTTCTCAGAGGTTTCCCAGGGACTGATCCTCTAGGGGAGGGATGGCCCGAATTATGGACCGATCAGCCAAACAGTTGCCTCTACTAAGTGCTCGTCTCAGTGGACCTGGCCATTATTTAGGCTACAACACTTTTCAGTCCTTTTTAAAGAGCACTACAAAGACTGTGTGGGTAGTTATATTGATCAAAGTACATAGCAAATGATGCCTACCTACATAGTCTCCATTGCCTTTACAACTCTTAACTGTATACCTGTCAATAACTATCACACTGAGAACTGCTTTTAGAAAGAGGATGCTGTAGCTTTTTCATATCTGTTCATATCATTCTGCACTTTTAGTCCTTATTCGCCAACATTGTTCAAATTAAATGTCTGGTCTGTTTTTATAATCTTAAAATCAGTAGAAAAGAGGGTCATTCTGTTCCTGATTCTAATAATGTGCTTAGAGAATAGTATTCTTCCTGGATATTAACTCAAGTTGTTAAGCCATGAGAAACACACACACACACACACACACACACACAAAGTCTCACAATGTTTGATCATTCATTTTGTTACAGTAAGAGGGCTTTGCATATTCTAGACACTACTTTAGCCTTTGGGCTATGGTGGAAGCCTGTACTGTGTGTGTGTGTGTGTGTGTGTGTGTGTGTGTGTGTGTGTGTGGTCAGGCAAGTATTGAGAGATTCATTTTCAGAAATCAGCATCAGCTGAACTATAATATCTTGACTCTATTGTGTGAAAATAATGAACTGTGAAACCCTGATACTTAATCATTTATATTACAGACTCTCGTGAATTATTTTGTTCTGCTTCTAAAACTAAACTCAAAGTGCAGCTCTGTGTAGGGTGAAAATAACTGTCAGCCAGTTAACCATTCAGTTCACTTCTTGCTGTGCTGTTCTGAAGCCATGCCTAACATTTTACTGCTGCTAATATTCCCAGCCAGGACGGCGTCCAACGGCTGCCCCCGGACTGTTCTGTGTCACCGGTTTGCCGATCCAGCCCTGGGTGGAAACTATCTAAGCCTCTGAGTGTCACTGTTCGCTACAGGCTCAGCCAATCCGCAGCAGAGATTTGGCAGGGCTAAACGTCGTGGGAGCATTGGTCCATGCTCTGAAAGGTATCAACACTTCGCACATGACTAAGCTCAAGCGTTTCTGCCCAAAATGAAAATGACTATAATTAGTGTGCCATTTTGCCAAGTGTCATGAGGCTATGATCCTCTCCGGATTCAGCTCCATACTGGAGTTACTCAGCAGTAGCTCAGAAGGCGACGGATCTGCACATCAGCGGATGTCACTTTCAACACTGTGCACCTCCATCTGTGCGGGATAATAAGCAGAGTACATCAACACTGTCAACCCACAGTTATCATTACACTGTTAAATGTTCTGAATCTTAAATACGGGCCATTCTCAAAGCGCAGACCCGCACTGTAAGCGCCTCATTCATAAATAAAAACATTTATGTGGAACATTTAGAGGAGTCAGTCTGCTTTGTTTTCATGGCACCCAAGAACTTAAAGCAGCAATAATTGATTTTTGGGCCACTTGGGGGCACCAGAACAAGCTGTAAACACAACACTGACAAATGATCACGTTATAAAGCCGTTACAGCAAACATGTTAGCAAACACTTGTCTATATACACACACTAAGCAACATTACATTAGTTTGGAGTCGGCCTGGAAAATGTAAGTCCAGTGTTCACTCTGCTTTTAGCTCTGTTTGGTCTCCACCAACTCCTGAGGGAAATATCTGGCTCTTTAGCAGCTACACACTCGCACACACTCTGTACTCCTGCTAGCTGCTAACTTCACCTGTCTGGTAAAGTAGTGGGTTTATCAAAACTTTCTCGCTGAAAACAGCTTCCTACTGCACCTGAAACGTAGTAAGAACGAAAGTGAATCAGAAGAGTAAAGTTGTGGGCCATAAAAAACAAAACAATGACTTATAAGATGCTAAAATGCTCTGTAGAGCTGAGGGAAACTGCAGGGTTGGGTGATAATTTTCTGGGTTTTGTCACTAGCAACTCCTTACATGTATTCACTGAGCCATTGTTGAGATAATAAAATTTTTAAAAAGTGCAGCTAGTCACCCAGGTTAATGTACAATTTCTGCTGTTAAGCGTTTCACTCAGTTTTCAAACCGTATATATCTCATTTTGGAAATAATTGGTGAAATTCCACAGCAGAGTTTTGGAAAACTTGAGTCAAAACTTGAGTGAAAATAAAATAATCTGAACGATTTCAGGGACTGTCTGTTACCAATGTGAACAAGGAGAATCATGGATGAAGCAAGACCACAGCACACCTTTTTTTGTTGTTGTTGTTGTTGTTTACATCTGTTAGACAGAAAAAGTAAGCTTGAAAGAATGAAACCATTAATAAATGAACAAAACACTGAAAGAGAGGAGAAAATATAAAATGTAAGCCGAGATAGGAAATTATTTTAAACACACACAAAAAAATCTAAATCTTCCTAATCACAGGTAGGTTTTATTAGCTTCAGGCATATTTCCTATGAGAAACTAGATGACAGAGGACAGATCTTCCCATTCACGACCACAACAAAACCTTAGCAGGAATCACGAGGCTTTCTGCTGCTGTCAGCAGTTATACCATAACTCTTCTTAGAGCCCCACTGTCCTGCTGAGCATGATAATGTTTAATCAAATAAGTGATCGTATAGCACTGGATTCCTGCCAGAGCTGCCATACTGCATGCAAATGTGGGAGACCTTAAGCACAGAGATATACAGTGTACTTAAAATACATCCCATCTGGAGACATGCATAATTATTGGAATGATATACTTCTGATTATACTATGGAAGGCGTCGTACAGTGAGGAGAAGTAAGACAGCACAGGACAGGACAAGGTAGGATAGGATAAGACATAGGATAGAAGATAGAATAGACAGAATAAGATAAAGGATAGATTTAGAATAAAAGATAGCAGGATGGGATCCTAGGGTACAATATGATGCAATAAGGCAGGTAAAGAAAATATAGGATTGGACAGAACAGGAGAGGCAAAGACAAGGTGGGACAGGACAGGACAGGATTTGAATGCCATAAAGCTAAATAGTGAGAGACAGTTCGTTATGGTGTCAGTCATGGGATCTGCCACTGTAACATGATCCTCAACAATTTAAAGTGTCACCTGCAGATTTCCAACGCGTGCAACTGTCCTCCACAACCGACTCCTCTTCATGATTCACCTACTTATCCACACTCAGTCTTTATGTTAACGAGACACCACGTTCTACATTCGACCACCTTCCTGATGAAGTGGCTTTGAAAAGCAGTCCTCCGGGTTTTCTTATCTTTGATGTCAAAACCAATCATTACTACAATGTAGAGATAGCAAAGGAAAGGAAAGGAGATGCTAAATGTCTAACAATGCAAGGAGAGAAAAAGTTAGAGGTGGAGAGAAAGAAAGGTTTGGAGTAGAGAGAGACATATTGTGCAGTGAGCTGCATTTAAGGGGCTTTGATTACAGATTACGATGCCATCTGTTGTAAATGGCGGTCACACTGTACATGACAGGCAGCATATTTGATATGGGATGCGCGCACCTCCTGCTGCCGCTCCTGTTCATCTAAGGCGACGCTGAATAAAGACACCTCTCTGAAGGCCAGTGGTCCACAGTGGGATAACTCTGAGTCCTGGCAGAGACCACGGCGCTCGGCTTACAGCACGAGGAGTGGATTAAATGTTCTGCGCACGTCCTTCATGGAGCTAGTCTCCTCCAATTTCAGGATATGATAAATCTGCAGCTGAGGGGCATCTCTCCTGGAGAATTCAATTAGGTAAGAAAAGAGAAGAGGATCACAGTGATATTAGAGAGCTGATCGGAAGGCTCCTCAGCCCTCCCAGTAATGAACCGCTCCGTTCCTCCACCGTGACTAGATTGATTTGACTAGCCGAGCTCAGAGTTCATCCTCTTTTTAAAGTCACTCTCAAAAGGCTGGGTGTCATTGTGGAGGGGAGAAGTTTGAAATTTCAAATTGGATTGAAATATGAGCGATGGTTTGGACTGGGGGCCGGGGAGTGAAGTGCCTGTGTGCTCCAGACGCCTGCCAACATGTTGAGATAACCTTTAAGGAACTTTGTGATCTTTTCAAACCTGGCAAGACTTGACAGATCCTTTGGACTCCACCCCTGATCAATAACTCTGCTCTGTAATTACTTCACATCTCGATTATCAGTTAAATGTACTCTGAATGGCCTGTCTCGGATTCCTGTCTGTGCGATTAGAATTTATTCATGAATACAAGACCACGTCAATTGCTTCTAAGTAAACATTCGGCTAAAGCGACACCACTGAAAATTCTGCATCTTGTAACTCACCAACTCCTTATGTGCCAGTATTGTATGGTTTCATAATGTATTCATTCTGCTCATGTCCACATTCTCCATCTAAAGTTGAGATCAGTTCACAGTCCTGAAAGTGAGTCTCAAGGATGTACCTAATCGTGCGGGTATAAATAGTATAATTAGCTTTAATAGCATCTGATAAGAATCTCTATTATGAGATTACGTGACAAAGGCGCGACTATTATCATAATTATGAAACGCAGAAATTACCTGGGTTGAATATGCCTATCTTTAAGACTGATGTTTATCTCCATTACGTTTATTTCTGGACTTCGATTTCAGCTATTCCAACAAAAATTGCAGATTTTCTCCTAACTTTTTTTTTATATATGTAGCACCAGGTTATCTCCAGGTGAGCTTATTTAACCAGGTTAGATCCACTGAATAGACCTTAGATATTTAGACCCTGCCAAAGAAAGGACCATCATCAGAATTAGGCTGTAACACAGCAACTAACGTCTAACGTGCACTCACAGAGCTTAAGGTTCAACGAAGCTACTGTCGTTATCTGTTGCTAAAAGCTTTACTGCACAGTTAAAATGAAGTATTCTTTTGGGTTCTACAGTTTTAACCACCAATATATAAGACCTATTTTGATATAAGTTCAGGACATTTGGGGACTTAAAAGCAATGAACAGTCTCTCATCTTCCCTCTCCAGGCAGTCCCATCAGCTGAGAAAAAAGAACTATAATTATTGGGTTTGGGTTGAGCTACACCCCAGTGCTCTCCATGACAGCATTCTTGTCAGAAAGAAGTCTGTCTCTATCTTCTAGTTTACAGTGCAAACGAACATTTAAAGATCTTTTCACTTCTCTGGTTATTTTTCATTTCTTTATCTGGCGGTTCTTTATCATCCATTTCATTTTTTATCACCCTTTGCTGTCTCCTTGCTCTGATCTTTGACCTCTTCGTAACTGGCTGTTCGTTATGTTTTGTGATCTGGGAAATAGTGTTTGTTTTATTGTTGCTTTTTTTGATTCTCTCAGCATAAAGCACTAGCTACATGCCTAAAATGTAAAATATAAACATGAATTTGACTCAGCTACTTTATCGCTAAGCACTAAAATGAGCCATCCCAGTGAATTTATGATGAATCTCCTTATTTTGCCATCAAATGTTCAGTGCCTTCTTTTGCTTCCCATCCCTGAGGAGTATAATTGATTCATTAAGATATCATAATTATTTTTCCCTTCGGTTTGTAAGAGGAAACTGAGCACAAAAATTAATTGGACTACCTTATGCATGCCCTACAGGGTGGTACTAAGTCAGACAACATTAGCACATACTTGTAGCAGCACCACTGAGATGGAACGATATAGCAGTAAACTCAAAGCTATCATTAAATGTAAATTTAAGCATTTTGATGGCACTCTTAGCCTGAGACTTACGAGGTTAACAGAAGAAAAGTGGTTTGTTTCCTGGAACACATCTCAAATACAATAGTAATGATTTTATTGGCAGTTTATACATAACTGCTCAGCATTTTTCTTTTTAAACTGGGTGCAGCAGTGCAGCCCAACATTCACTGATGATTATAGTGCTGACTGGCTGCGAGGAATTGCAATAATTGGCTAAAATGCTTAAAAGTGGTTAGAATGTGAATATTCATATGCATTTCAGGTGCACCAATGATAAATTTTACATCTACTACAGGTGCAGACTGGCCATCTGGTATAACAAGAGTTTTTTTCCAATGAGTTGGTTGACCTGTAGCGCAGCCCCGAGTCAAGAAACAGTGATACAGTATGAAAAGATGCAAGAAATATGAGAAAGGTGCAAAACATGTGATTTTGCTTGTCTACGCCAGCAAGGTATTTGTGGAGAGGAGTTGTACATTCCTTACATCTCATGAGCCTATGTTTCTACCGGTTTGCCTAACATTGGTACAGTCTACTTCATATACCAACGTGACAGTGACATGAGCTATATAAATGATTATCTCCAAGTTGCCAGATTGTATGATTCAACTATATCTTCACACAAAAACATAGATATTGGATGATTTTGCAAAAACCTGGATTCAGTGACGTTTTCAAAATTCTTTCTACAACATCTGTGCATGACAAAGCAAATATTATTTGCAGGTATGTGACAAGAGGTAAACTCGTGCCCATCCAACCAGATCCACCCTGACCTCCACACCCTTACTTTCCGCCTATACTGTATACTGTAGGGCAACAACTTCCTCATTTAGCACTGAACGTTGGCATTTGGCGTTAAGTCATGAAGTGCGGAATTGTCCAATATGAACATAATTATACTGGGCTGGTATGATCATATGTGGGAATATCCAATATGTGAAAATCCTATTCATATTCCTATTGAATATTTGTTTTAAAAACATACAGTATCTGTCTGTACTTTCACTTCAATGTTGGGATCAGCCGGTCTCGATTTCAGAACCGTATTTTCTATTCAAGTCCAACAAGTCAGGTCTTGCTTTTGCCACTTTCCTTTCTTCTAAGAAGTGAGACAATCATCCCGACAAGTGGGCTGCATTTTGTGTCATGATATGAACTATCACAAGGATTTGAGACATGTACATCAGTTCAATTAGTCAGAGAGCAGAAGAACAGAAACATCACAGTAATGCAACAAGGATTACTGTGTAGATACAAGTATGGGATGCTCCAACCACACAATCATTTGAAAGGGATCCCAGGAGAAATATGTGGAGGTATATTAACTCGAAGCATATGAAAAATGGAGAACACAGTGATATGACATATGGCTTCAGAACCACAGGGGCAAACAGAGTTGTTTTCCTGTGAATACCAGAAATCAGGCTTCAGGGAAATCAAAGCAAAAGGTTAAGCTGAACCATGTGTGTGACACTTCTCCACCTGAGTCCTCGCGCTAATTAGAGCTCCCGATAAATTAGCATTTTCATGTTGACGAAGGACACTGACAGGAGGAATTTACACCTGCAGCAGAGGAACGAGGCTCACAGCTGGAATTAGATTCAGCCACGGTGATATTTAGCCAGGTGTCAAAACAACAGAATGCTATTTTTGCGAGAACAGAGACACGGGTTAACACGGTTGACAGTGAGGGAAGGTGTCCTGTTTTGGGGAGTAAAACACGCCGGGGTGTAAAAGGAGAGGCACAGAGACAAAGCAGCCCTATCATCTCCTCAAAACAAAGGATCAAAGACTTTTTGTGCTCAAAGGTTTAATTTATTTCAAATTTCACCTCAAAGAGAGATGATTAAAATTAGAGGTGCATCCAGACTTTATTTGCTGAATACAGGAAAGAGTATTTTTTTTAAGTAGACTGCAAATATGGGTAATTAACAATTTATATAACCATGCATGTTCTTCAACAAGGCGATATTCAGTCTATCAGTGTTGCCCACTGCTGCTCTTTTAACGTTTCACCTCCAGCTGTTCTACCAGCAGCACGCTACCACCATGTACAACTTTCATGGACTTGTACCATGAAAACTTATATGTTTATGAACATGTAATGTGTTTTTATAGATTATAATCTTGTCTTTTTGGTCATTGTGGGGATTTTCAAAAAAGAATGTCCTGCTGTAAAATAATCCAGGTACACTGCACAGTGGAGTATACAACCAAAAGCTTAAAAACATGGTGTCTCCATGTCTTCAAAGCAGTCCAATAAATTCTGGAGTACTTAAATAAATTTTAAAAAAATTAAAAAATGGTCAATATTGATTTAAAGCAACATTTCGATGTTTTAGGAAATATGCTTATTCGCTTTCTTTCCGAGAGTTTGATGGAGCTAGGAGTCCATTAGCTTAGTTTAGCGTAAATACTGGAAACGGGGACACAGCTAGCCTGGCTCACTTAAAAGCTCAAAAATATGCCCAACAACACGCATCTTTTTTTCGTTTCCACATTTTGGTTTGTGTAAGGATTAAACTAATGAGATAAAGCATGCAAATTTGTGAGATTTACTGAAGAGGGGCTGTTGGTGCGGTGTTGAGCTTTGGAGTGAGCCAGGCCAGCTGTTTCCCCCTGTTTCCAGTCTTTATGCTAAGCAACGCTAACCGGCTGCTGGTGGTAGCTTCATTACCCTGCAGACACACCAGTGGTGCAGTGTCTTCTCATCAAACTCTTGGCAAGAAAGCAAAGAAGTACATTTCCCAAAATGTTGAGCCATTCTTTAAGTTAGGTGGAGCAAGAGTTAAAACATTTGAAGTTTGTTTTTTCATTACATGGAACCATATATATGTGCTTTTCATGGAAGTAAGAACAATTATAAAAAATGTTTCCATCTTAATTCACAGCTAAATGCTTTCAGATCCTTCAGACATTTTAAAACATTAAAGCTCAGAGACCAGGCTCCATTTTGTTCAGGTGTACAGGCAACAAATGGTATCTAATCTCTTGGAACGGCCTTAATAATCCCCAGCACTTAAATTTTAGGCTGGTACATGTATTGGTGCAGTTCTAATAATTCAAAATGTTGAACTTCAGAATAGATGCAGTTTACACTGTCAGTGTTTGGCAGAGGAATCATTTCATTACAAGACACCAGGACAAAAAAGCTGCACCTCTACAATTCTATCTCTGTGGGCAAATCAATAAACATCAACTTTCTCCGATTTAGCGAAACGTGAGCAGAAAGGAAGTCTTAGAAGGTTCTTGTTAAATTCCTCCCAAATTTGTCTTCTTGTTTTTGACTGAGATGTGAAATGCAATAACATCTAGTCCTCACACACTACAGTTCTCACACAAGTCTTCAGTGTCAACCAATTACCTCCTGTAGGAAAGATGGAACTGGGGAGAGATAGAGCTCAAGGTTGTTGTATATTTGATTTGTTTGCTTTTTTTCTTCCCTGCTTCCATTTAAGTAACTGCTTCTCTCAGACACTCTCTCTCTCTCTCTCTCTCTCTCTCTCTCTCTGTCTAACACACATACTCTGTATTTTATCAAAATGAGGGACCTTCAGTGACTCCTAATTTGTTCAGCCAGACAGGGTAACCTGAGGACACGCCTCATCGGTCTACCTCAAAACATAAAGCCTTGGCAGTTGGCCGTCACCTCTCTGTGCATGTTTTACAAGTGCTACTGAACATATTATAAGTATCATATATCATATATACTCTATGTACTGTATATGTATCATATATACATACACATGTATGGATTACTGAATGGGCCTATAGGGCATAGGCCCGTGGTCCAAGGGGTCGGGGCCCCTGGTCCAGAGCCTCTGTGGTCATTTGAATGACTTCCCAACAGTCGCTTTTGACAAACAAATGCAAAAGGACAACAAAGAGACAGCCATAAAGAAACACAAAACAACCACCAAAGAGTGCAAACTTACTACTAAGATACAAAGGGACACAAAACGACCACAAAGAGATGCAAAACGACCACAAAGAGACACAAAGTGAATACAAAGAGACACAAAACGGCCATGAAGAGATGCACAGATGTCACGTTTGTCATTTTCTTCCAATGTGGATGTCTTGCTCCTTTGTAGGAGGAGTTGAGGCCTTTTACATGTCTGCTCCCAGGAGTCCATTGTCTCTGTCCATGCGCATACACTTATATATCAGACTGTATTAAAAGTGGAATAATTATTTAGGAAAAATCATTTTAAGGCTCTTAAACAATGCACTTCAACAGCACAGCACAGAAATCTACACAACACTGAACATTCAATCACTGACACTCTTGCCGTCTCCTCTCTAAAATAACCAGAGGGGAACAAGTTGATCTTTCCAGTAACAATAAACACATTAGTGATGCTTGACAGGTGATGGCTTCCTCTGGAAATAAGAAGCCTCTGCAGTTCACAGTGTCAAATGCAGACAGCTGCCGCCGCAAGTCACTTCTCCTGACTGACATGCCAGACAGTTTCTCCATCAAAGTCTTGTCAAAGAAGAGATACCAGTTTTCCACGTGGAGGCTAATTTAACCAAAGCTCCAAATTAGTTTGACTACCAAAGGTGCCACTCCTGCTAGTAATGTATGCAGTAAAGGTTGTTGTTGTTTAGCCCTGTTGACTCTGTTGACATTGACTCGTATAATGTGGGGACCTTGTGTGATTAATAAATTATACACCAACCTCTGTGTTTCATGAACTGCATGAAATATGGGGTGATGAAATTTGCTGAAATCTCCTGTGTCCCGACTACGGCTGTATAAGGTCAACATTTGTCAAAAGTTTGTCTGTTGGTGCTTTAGCATTGTGAAACAGAAGGTATTTCAAAGTCACTTGAATTATCAATATTAATTCTTCCAATGAAATAAAAAAGAATGCTAAAAACATATTATGATTATAACTCGCCGACAATCGCAGCTGTTAATGCAGATGTCTTACTACTAATCTCCTACTAATATTGTGAAAGGCAAGCTAATTTTAGCCCAACAATTTCGACAAACATCCTTATGTTGAAGCCTCTGCTTTCACAGCCTCCTCCGTCCCTGAAGAACATCTGAGTCATAGCAGCAGCTACAACAATGTGTCCGTTCAACTTCATCAACAATCCAATGCTCACTCTCCCAGTTCACTTTATATTTTTGGTATGCAACTGAATAACTGTAATTCCCCAAAAGCCAAACATTAAAAAAAGCAAATAACAAGTGTAAATTTCAGAGCCACAGCAGCCCTTCCATTCTTTCCACTGTTCATTTTTAGTAACAGGCAGCTTCTACACTAGCTATGTTTTCATTTTGCCTTTTCAAAAATATCAAGACATAAAAAAATGAGCAACAAACATCAAAATCACTGTATGGAAAACCATCTAAGCTATCCGGCTGCTGGCTTTAGCTTCATATTTAGCAGACAGATATGAGAGTGGTATCGATGTTCTCATCTAACTCTTAGCAAGAAAGCGAATAAGCAAAATGTATCTGCAAATCTGCACAGATGGCCTGCAACACAGCAACAAAAAAGAGCCAATTTTTTCATTTTATCCAGAGCTGTAGGCTTGTTTATATTTCACTTATTTACAACATCTACTTATTATAGATGTTACAGATGAAAAATAATCACTATGAAGGGGTGCCATGGTATTAAAACGTTTGGGAACCTATGTACTTATGTAGAGTCGAAATTGTAGGAATGAGATATGAGAAAGAAAGGCTGTGGGTTTTTTAACTTCAAGAGGAGAGCATATTAGAGGAGGGAGATATGAGATGAGGAGGATGTGATTCAGCAGGAAGAGAGGGTGATGTCAGGTACTTCTTTAAAAGATGAGATTTTTTGCCTATGAAGGAAGATGGAGAGTGACTGTGATATTCTGACTGGAGTAGCAAGGTCACTGCACCAACAGGGAGCCAGTAGGAAGGAGAGTTGAGTCCCAGTGGACCATTTACTTTTAATGTGTTCTCATCTGCCTCCACACAAAGCTCTGTCAGGGTCTTAAAAAACCCTCCTGGTGCTCTCGACTCATGTACGGCCACCGAGAGTCCTCGGCTCACTGAGAATGATCAGTGAGCACGGCTGAATAGCCTGCCAGGTCCATAATGTTTTGATGAAGTGCAATACGCAACAATAGTCCACAGAACAGAGCAAATACAGATATCAGAGCGTCTGGGGTAATCAATAAATAGAGGCTGCTATGGTGCTCAGGGCCAATATATATATCTTTCTGCTTTCTGGGAAATATGAAGGTACATTTGGTGCTGTGATGCTTTATCCTGTCCTCACCGCTGATGATGTTGGTGTTCAAAGCTAAACAGGATTGTCGAGCCATTAATTCATGATGAGTGTTTACCGCCCAAACATCAGCGCACATATTGCCTCGAACAGATCTCACTCATTTGTACAGATGGAAAACTGATGGACTGATGAGGGCAGGAGAGGGCAGCTCACTGTGGGCAATGCACTGCTTTGCTTTGTCAGAAAAAAAGAAATGCCCCAAAACCACAAAGCAACTGCTTTTCAGGTTTTGAACGAAAGTGTTAAAAAAAATTATTTAAAAAAATGAATAATAAAAATAATGAGAATAGTCTAGTGCAAGGCTGGGATAAGCTCCAAGTGACCCTGAACAGAAGCCATCTGAGGTCACACTGAGACATGATGAAGCCAGATTTTGATGCAGACAGTTACAAACAATACAGGGCTGCAGATAAATGGAATATAATACATGGAATATGCACACAGATGAACAATTCATTTCTGAAGCAGAACTTTGGGCTCTGTTTAAAACTAAGCCTTTTCTTCTCTCACGAAAGAGAGGAGAGAATGCAGCTGAATAGCATCCATTAACATGCACACTGAGTAGGAGAATATGGCTGAAGCTCAGTGAGAACTGAGAGAGCTGCATTATTCACACAGCTCTGCCAGTCATCGCTGACATGGAGGACAGTGGGGTGACTCCTCCTACTTGATAATACATGATGATTGATGTTTTTCGAAACACAAAACATCCCACATGAATAATAAGCCGGAGCTTTATTAGGAGCCGGGAGAGAAAGGAGGAAGGTGGGGTTTTGTGTCGGTGATGTCTGGTGGGAGTCAGCACACGGTGATGGACACCGTGGAGGTCAGGCACACATCCTCACCTGGGAAGAGGGTTATCTCGGAGGAAATTAATGGTGTGTGTGAGAGAGAGATGGACCGACGCACAGAGAGGAGAGAGAAGAGAAAGTTTCCCGAGCCGCCACCATCGCACGAACGCCTCACAGTGTGAGGAAGGAGGATGCAGAAGAAGGAATTAGCTATAATGCTGCTTTCAGTGTGGCTTCACTAAGCTTACAGATACCATGTTTAAACATGATTAACTGTAATAAACCTTCAGTAAAGCTCATGCTACCTGATTACACATAAAACTGTCTGCCTTGTGTTCACCAGTAGATCTTTAACAGCGGCAGGCACTTGATAATTGTTGCTTACTCGTGAGCAATCACACAGCACAATGTAATAAAAAAAAATCCAGCAAAAGGCATTGCATGTAAATAGATGTAAATTGATGGACTATGCACAAGGGAAACGTTTCAGTCGGGTTCATTTTATGTTTTTTTCATGCCACCATGGAACGAATTGCGGTTTAAATAGGTGGATACATGATTTTTTCTGCTCCCTTCAATCACCCAAATTTGACATGATAAACTGTTGAACACAGTAGCGACACTGACTCATAATCTGCTGTATAAAAGCAGAAGCTCAACTAAATGTCAACAGAAAGCCCCTGGAATGTGGCTGCAAGGCTTTAAAGGGTTTTTCTAATCCTGGCTGAAACAGCAGAGCCTTCAGTATTTTTCACCCCTCAATCCTCAATGCATCTTTTGATTGTTAAAGGGGGGGAAGGTGCTTCATTAGTATGCATCTTTTAAGGCGCGAAGGCTGCCTGCAGATGCGGGAGTTGAGGTGGTGGGGGCGTGGGAGAAGCTGGGTCAGTCACATGGCCGGGACTTCTCACAGTATCCCTGCAAGCAGAGGATCTGAACGAAACCGCCGCTCTCTCCTCCTAATTCTCAGATGGCAGCCGTGACCTACTTTCCACAAAGACAGGCTCATGCAAACTTGATGATATGCTTATAACAGAGGAGCCCGGCGTGCACTGCCTGACGTGAGCCTCGCAGTGCGGAGGCAGCAGGGGGTCTGTATGGTCAAGACCGACTGGCAAGACGTGTGTTAGCAAGTCCATCCTGGGGGGTTTAACGACATTCGCGGTGATGACACTGATAGAGCTACGAGGGTTTTGAGGATTGTCATATCGCCTGAACCCCATAAGCAAAGCGTTTCATTTCACAGTCATTTTAAAGCCCAAGACAGTAATTAATGGATGAATCTGAATAACTCTCTTATGAAACTACAATGGCAGAAATCCAAAATGTCCTCCTTGTTGCACCTGTCCTGCATTAGCAAGCATTTCAGCTACTGTACTGTAGACATTTGTATAATACTGTAGTTAGTAGCTGAGTAATCAGATTGCCACAAACACACCATGTAATCATGTATTCGGCTACTTCTTACCAAACTCATTGAACAAGGCACATAATTAGGGCTGGATATCCAACCTCAAATTTCCAAGGCACAGAGAATCAAAAACTGATAAGTACCAAAAGTTGGCGTCAAATGTCCGGCCAGATTCCTATTCTTGTTTACTTATTCTTTGTTCATACAGTCTCTGACTTAAATAAAAATGTTGCCAGTTTTCGACTGTTTTATTGTGTTTAGATGACCTTTAATGTTTAAACACTACCAAGCCATTCTCAAAAGTTATCTGATTGATCGTTAGCCATAAAAATCCTGTCGCCCCTATCCTTATATTGTACTCATTTAACTGATGTAGCAAATTGTGATAACATTTAATCTAGCATCCTGCTGCTTCTTACCAAACCATTTTTTGCAACTTCTAAAGACTAAAATGTCAAGCTGGTTATCAAATTATGTATTAAATTATTATAATTATGAGTATGGAAAACAGAAAGTTGTGTCTGGTCAGATCTCTTTTACTTATTCTCTGATCAGAGTCCTTCCTCCCTGATTCAAATCAAAAGTTTGCCAGCTTGAGACAAAAATAAATTTTGGCTATGGCTGCTTGTGTTTCAACGTTTACCAAGTTTGACTTTTTTATTAAATGATTAAAAGGGAGTTTGCAGAAAAACACATTTATATTTGTCAAAGGTATCAAAAAAAGTACTGTTTCGGTATCAGTACCAAACCTCAGCTATCGTATCAGCACTAATGTAAGAAAAATCCTTATTCAAAAGTCAATGACTTGACCAGTTTCCAAAGAATTCCTCTCACATGAGGAGTAACAGTGCAGCAGCACTACGTTAAAAACATAACAGAGTGTGATATCTGCTTAAATATAAAGCAGATATCCAAGGCTGATGTCAGACAGGTGCAAAGCTCTGAGCTACGTTCTTCGTGAGCAGCTAACAGAGGGTAAGTGAGGTTTAGGTATCATTTATTTGTGCCTTCAAATGATACTAACACACCGAAAACTGCAGATCACACAAAGAAACCCCAGCAGGCTTGTAAAAACATCTCACCCCTACAGAGTGAAAAAAAAATAAAAAATCTCAATAAAATGGAAACGACAGAGAGAAATATCAAGGTGACAAAGAGATATAAATCAAGATGACAAACAGATACAGGTGAGCTGGGCATCAGAAACCCAGACATCAAAACTTCACACAACAGAGAAGAGAACAAAGACAAAGAAATGGATAAAGAACAGGAGGGAGGTGGTGGGGAAATAAATAAATACACTAGCAGTGAGGCAGAAAAGGTAGGAGTGTTTCACTGAGAAGGAAGGTGTGTGAGTGCTTGTGGATGGAGGGGGCACACCACTCTGTACATCCATCTGACATCCCAGATTGGGGGGGCGGAACAAAACCCTTTGACCGGGTTCCAGCTGACTGAGCCTGGGAACCCCTGGAAGCTGTCAGTTATTTTCCCAAAAGATATTAATCAAATCAGAATCAGAATATCTGAAATTCACACAGACCAGTCTGCGAGTGTGTTATTACCAAGCAAACCAGATGATATTATAAAATGTCCAAAAATAGTTTTTGATTTTCTGTTATGTCTCATATTGAGGAGGTATACCACTTTTTTTCCAGTCATGGGTACATCTGCACATAAAATCCTGCACCTGTATTGTACTGACCGATTCAAGCATTGCTGTGATGAACGTTCCTTTAAACAGGAGGGCGGAGAAATAAACATATTTTTTGCACAATTGTATTAAAGCATTTTCCATTAATTAGTCCAATCATTTGCCTTTATTTGAGCTATGTATTCTTACAGAGGCCCTCCACTGATTTTACACATGACGATCAGTTTACTCAGCACAAGGAGTTACTAATCAGCCTGTGAAAGTTGAGACAAAGTTGGGACAGTTGTGTAATTCTGCAGCTCCAGAAGGAGCTCGCTAAAGACTTAAGAAATTAATCCTGATGATGTCATATGATTGAGCTTGAGACTCCAAATTTGCAACAGAAAGCCTATGTTAATAACCTGAGGAGTGGGGTTGAAAGACATGGGCATTTAGGGAGGGTCTAATGAAGGACAATATGGAGCTGCATTATGGGAAATGTAGGTTCCAGCTTTTTTGTAGCTTGACCAATGCTAGGGACAACAATTTAGGAGATCTCGACCTGCGCTGCTTCAAATTCACCTGTTCCCTCTTTTAAATTTGTTTCTTGCATGTCCCCCGACTTTACGGAAATGCAATACTAAATTGCTGGAATGCCCCTTTAAATGCATGATCCAAATGTGCAAAAGATCCCTTTTCATTGTGGGGCCAACTAGTACTCCAGGCTCACAGTGGAACAGGAAACACTCCACGTCTGACAACGATTTCAGTGAATTTCTATAATAGTTAACTTATCAATTCCCATTCAGAAGCCTTACGCAAGAATTATATAGCAGATATTTGGATCTGCAGTTGCTATTGGCCACAGTCACACACTCATGTGGGCTGCACAGGAGTTTTAAGAGGTAGAGAAAAACGCTGAATTTATGTAATGCAGTAATGCTCAGTGTCTGAACCGGGCGACACTTGCAGCCCACACAAGTCACCTATAAGCGGACCTTGGAAACACTGCTGTATGAAACAGGTTTCTTTGGCAGCATCAGCTAGCTGGCAGGTTTCATATAAAATGTGTAGTTGAAGGTGTCCCAAGATCGATACTTTCAAGCAGAGCTGAGCTGTTTTAAAATTTTAAAAAGAAAAGAGAGAGAAACAACTTCTCAAACAACTTTTTAAGGAAGCAGAGAAACTGGCATTGACCCAGAGTTTTGGGGTAATTGTTCAATGTGATGGTTGGTTTCTTTTGCTCTTTTTCACAACATAGATCGCACCCTATCCCATGATCCTACTCTATGGCACATCACAACTGAAATTGCGTTTTTCGACACAGAGGTCAGAGATCAGGCTCAGTCACTCCTTTATCCTTTAAAAATTGCCTTTGCTTCACTGAAATAAAACCTGAACCTGTTTTAGCTTCATTCCAAAGTGTGACTTCTATCATTTGAAAGTGACACCTTCTGTAAGTAAAAGATTAATCATGATGAAGCAGCATTATGATGCATTGCATTTTGAAGGATAGCTTGGAAATGAGAAGGCACAGATTTTTATAGACTGGATGATCAAGATTTTAAAGATATTAAACGATAAACTTCAAACCGTATTTGGCAAAGTAGATAAACAGTGGACCGTTTTAGAGTGTGGAAGTCTCAGTTTGTTTGCAGATAAACAGATGGCAATTTTACAAGTCCACATAAATCTCTTTGATTGAAGAAAGAGTTGACATTAAAGAAGCCAAAACTAAGATAGTTTTGGATGAGCATTCTCATTTCAAAGGCAAATAGAGGACTTCTGCTTTTAACATTCACATTTACAGAGAGTAGTATCTCCTAATGACTGTTATAACAAATCCAAATGCCATTCATAATGAGATACACATTTGAATGACATAAGACATCAAAGGGTACAGGGGATGTTCTTTGCCTGGATGGATGGATGGATGGATGGATGGATGGATGGGTGGGTGGGGTGTTCTTGCTGATCTTCTCGTAGAGCCTGTCACTGCTCCCCAATCTCAACACGTCCTCATGGCTGGATGCTCGAAACTCATTTGTGAACTGTGTTGAGAAATTTGAGGATGTGTCTTTATTATTGTTACTTCACTTGGATGTTTGAGCTTCTCCATGCAGAACGACGCGTGTGCAGAGTTTGACACCAGAAGACTGTTTTCACATGTATCTGCTGAAGGGGGAAAGCTTCTCTGTGCTCACTTTAATTCTCAGTTTAAGACGTGTATGATGCAGAGGCCTGATTTTGTGACATCACAAGCAGACAGCCAATCATGGTCCAAAATGCACATTGACTGAAAATGGCCTTTTCAGTGAAGTAGGAAACATCTTGTGTTTAGTAGTAAACCAAAAAACCTTGTTCATAGATTCTGGATTTTTAATGAGGAAGAAGGAGTAGATGTGATTTTATTATTATTAGAATATTTAACAAGGTAATGGAGCTATATCAGACACACATTATTATTTAAAGCACAGTGTTTTTATAGGACATAAGACATGTCTTGAGGGGGATCTTTAAATATAACTGACAAACCATAAATCCCTTCAAGATTATACTATGGTGAATATCGTACAGTGCTATAATGTCGTTGTAACGGTAGAGCAACTTTCCTGGGAAACTGTGGGACTTAAAAAATAAACTTGTGCTTAACCTCATTTCATTTGCCAGACGTGGAGCTACTGTAAGTGGAATGGACAATTGTAAAATGTTAGACTGAAAATTTGTATACTCTATGGACACATGCAGTTCATGGAACCTTGTAATTATCTGTAAAATTCAGATTCTGCCAAAATGTTGGTTAAAGGTCGTGTTTCGATGTCCTGAAAGATATTTTTTACCTTGTGAGCAAAAGATACAAAAAATATAATCGTTTCAGGACTTTAAAGGCTCCGTACTTTCCTTTTTTTTAATATGTTCATGACATGTTTGTGACTACAGACGAGTCCCTGTAGGATTATTATGGGGATGTTACATTATATTACCATTTTCCTGTTATAGTACCATTGAAAAACAAAGTTGTATATTGACTGTTACAGCTATTACACTATCGAAGATCTACCTTTTACACTTTGACTTCTACTAACGCACTCAATACATATCATAAGACTTGAATGGAAGGATGTAATGCAGAGGAGATGAGGAGGGCACAGGGGTGGGTTGTATCTAAATATACACTGGAAGACATCTAGCAATTGATGCTACAGCGATGGCTGTACAAATGGGTCTGATACTTTGGCCCCTCCTTACAAACCACGCTCTCGAAGGTACAAAAAAAAGGGAAACAAAATGAGGCCAAACGTCATCACCAGAGGCGGAAACGCTGATTGGATCCTGCAAACAAACGCGCACCTGCAGTCAGAGACGCACTTACGCAAGCCTGTCAAATGCTTCAGCTGCTCTCAGAAAAGCGTTTTTTCTTCAAGTATCACAGCAAGGCCTTATCTTATCCACTTCAAACAGTGATGCCTCTTGTGATGAATCTCTAATGTGAGAGAACTGGAAAACTATTATCTGGACTTGGCAGTTTTCTTTGGCTGGCCAGTCGTCACACAGTTCCTGCTAAGAGCCCTCGCTCTAGTTTTCCATCTCCATAAATTGTCCCTATCTCTCCCTGTTTCCCTTGTGATGAGTGAAATAGACCTCTTGTTTTCGAAATTCAGGCATCTAACACCTTAAAGAGAGAAGAGTGGACCTAGGACAATTTGTACAGTATGTGGCATCAATCACTGACTGCTCTGTATCACTATGGACACTGCTATTATTTTAAAAAGCACATTTTCTGTAACTACTAATAAATTAAATTCGTTTATTAAAAATTTTCAATCAGCCATATATATATTTATAGACATGCTGTACGTGACTGAAGCCAAATATTGAATTGTGTGCCATAGTCATGCTTTTAAACTACATAATTAATGTATATAGAGCCGAACACGTACGGTCGATTATCAGAGTTGACACAAAATTTACAGACAATGCATCATCGCTGTGTGTTTTGAATGTTTGAATTCAGACGTGGGGGCTGATGTGACATTGGGAGGTATTGTCTCTGACATCCTGTCATTGAGCTGCTGGTGGCGCTGGGCGGAGGTTTGCTGTCCATGCTGAGCAGCAAGAAAGCAAGCGGCATGCTGGCGAGGGGCCATGAAATGCACAATTAGTCCTGGGTCAATTGCATTAGGATCTCTCAAAGGCAAAAAGGCAATCAATACGTGACTCCGTGCTTATTATAAACCGAATTTTGGCATTTTTAAATGAAAACCCGAGAGCTCGGTTATTCTACTGTTGATCTGAGTGGATAGGAGAAGAGATTTTGGCTGGAAGGTGACTGGAGCGGGTTCTACAAGGAGGAGATCTTTATCCTGGGGTCACTCTGGGGTCACACCAATCACTAATAGTGTGCTGTGACCTCTGACCCTTCATCTCTTTAGCATCCTTTGCTTTCAGTGCGACTGAGCTTTAAACCGGCGCTTATTCTGTGCCTGATTTGACTAAAACCTCTCTCTGATAAAACAGTCACGTAAATGACTCCAGTATTGTAAAGAGCACTTGGTTCCCGGTGCATAGAGGGTACCAGGCTACCCTCTAGTGGCACAGGGAAGCGATGAACCGTGTCACAAAATAAGTAGTTGTCTCCCTCAAACGGATAAAGGCTAAACCGGATACCAAAACTGATGGGAGGAAAAGTCTTTTGTGGCGGAAGACGGCGCGGAGGAAGCCGTGCGGGGAATTCCAGTGCGTTAACGGGAGATGTTTACTTTATATGCAAATCAGCCTCATCGACACCAGAGGTCTTATTTTAAGGCCCGAGCCCCGCTTCTTTTTTTTTCTTCTCCTGACTTTTCAAGAAAGAAAGCTTTGATGTTGGCAGGAAGGATCGATGCCAGGGAAAGAGAGAGAGGGTGGGTGGAGGGAGGGAGGGATGGATGGGAGAGAGGATGCAGAATAAAAACGTACTTCTGGGGGTGTGTGGCTGTGTNNGAGTCTGCCGTCATCATAGCTCCTCTGTTTTAAGCAAACCCTTTACGGATCCTCTGACACCCAAGCATCCAACATGTCCATCTCTTTAGTGAGGGGGGGGAAAAAAGCCACAAGTGACGTTTTCCACACACACCCCCACCCCCTCATCCTCCTCCTCCCTCCTCGAGACCCCCGCATCATAAAGTTTGCCGGGTCGCATCGGTCTCAGAGGATGCAGGCGGAAATGTAACTGGTTGACCTTGCTGCACCATTTATTTCTGTTTCATTTAGCACAATCTGTCGGAGCAGTTGCTGTACATGAGAGAGGGGAATCAAGTGAATGGGTGATCTGAGGTTCTCCGCAACATCCTTCTGTCATTCGGCCGTGTAGGCCTGCGGAGCCGCTGCGGAGGAGCAACTTTATGGACACACACACACACACACACACACACTCACATATACAAAAGAATCCCTATACCAAAAAATGTTCAAGATCAAGTAGTTTGTTCCCACGTCTAACAAGGTTGCAGAGGATTTGTGTTCCTGTGCAGGGGAGGCGCGAGACAGAATGAGCGCATTTACCCCCCACACACAGGACCGATCATCAAACATGGTATGATCATAAAAGGCCACTTCACAGACTGATAGAAGTGCGAAAAGTCTCAAAATAAGGAATAATCGGCCAACAAGTCAGATCAGTGCGAAGAACGCAACAGACACCCTGAAAGCACAGACGCCTTACTGAGGATGAGATCAATTAACGATTAAAAAAAAAAAAACGCACGGCATAATCCGCATCTACTTACATAGAGCTGATGTTTTTGAATAACTCTGCTATGTCAACGCTGGTCCCATTGCTCCCAGTATCTTGCAGGGCGAGTAAAGGGAAAAACCTGCCGTTGTCGGACTTATTGCAATAGATCTCTGTTTGAGAGCAGCTGCAGGTCGGCGGGCAGTCCAGCATGGAGCTCAGATAGTCCTGGAAAACACTCATCAGAAACAAAACCCTCCACCAGCAAATCCGGATCGAATGAAACCATAGATCCATGTCTCCGGGCAAAGGGGGGGAGAAGAGGTCCCGATGTCCTCTGGGTTAGAACAGAACAGGAGAGAGGAGAGGAGGAGAGTAGGAGGAAGGAAGGAAGGAGGAGGATGGTGGTGCGTCTGTACAGAGGATGCTCTATGTGAGCGTTTCTGCCGTGGATTTATGCTGTAGTGTCCTTGCGCGTCAGAGATTGGGTGAAAAGGAGAAAAAAAAGAAAGAAAGAAAGAAACCGAAAAAAAAACGGAAATCAAAAATAAGAAAGGGAAATAATGCGAGGCTCCAGTCGTCCTTTCAGCCCAAGATGCATGGTGTTTCCCCGGAATGCCGTGCTGCTGCTGATGTCGTCGTCTCTCTCCAAGCAGGACCAGGACGACTGGCTGGAGAGCAGAGAGACACAAAATGAGAAGTTGGAGCATCAAGTCCCTCCTACCGGCTACAGTCATACTGACACCTGCAGAAACTGCGTGCAATCAACAGTGATTACAACCAGACTTTTCATATATCACTGCTGAGCTACACGGCAGCACGAGCGTGTTATAAGATCCAAACACAGGATAATATCAATATATAAATAAAGCATGATGGGTAGGTTAAAGTAGTCTAAATGAAAGCCAGAATAACCAGATACTTAAAACAAAGTAGTAATCTTATGAAATATTTTAATAATATCTTTGGAGATAAATACACAAATCATCAGTAAAACATCACTAAGACCGCATAGAGCAAATCCATAAAGATAAATGAGCTTTATAAACAGAATATCGACCAGTAAGTCATTTTTTATTGTTTTACAACACTGAGTCAAAGTAGACTAAGTGCATTTAAGACCCTTTAAAGTCATTTTTATCATTTATCATTTGTATTTTGTACTAACAATTAATTTAGATCACTTTAGATATCTGTTTTCACTTTAAGCTTTTCACTTTTTGACTTTAAATCAAAAACTGAATCTACTTTGATTCAGTGTTGTAAAACCACACTCCAAGGGCTTGAATACTTTCACTGTAAAATGTATAGAAGCTTTTAATATAATTCAATATGAATATTAATGCTGCATTTTTAATGGCTGATTTCACTGACTTTTATCTGACGTAATCTCCTGTGTATCACAAGTCAGAAACGTCCTCTCCACTCATCGGTTATGCAGCTCAGCGATAATGATCATCCGTATCTGGCCATGTTAACATCTGAAGTGGCAAAAAAAAACCGCCTGTATCGTGATATTCTGAATGAAAAGTAATCCTGGGATGATTAAGTGGAAAGAGATGCAACAGTATGGTTCTGTCTGGCACTGTCTGGGCTGGATTCTGTAGTGGTCTGACAAAGAGGAAACTTCAGTTTCAGTGGGAGGCTGGATGAAAATGATTTCATGTTCAAATGTAATTATGAGGGCAGTTTTGAGGCTATATGGCATCATATTTAATTGATGCTGTGCCTGCAGTGTTTATCCGAGAGAGCCCAGCAAAACACCATTATGGAAAATTGATGCTTTCATATTGTAATACAATATGTTTAACACAACTTATTTCCATTTTAACAGCACCCTCTCCATTAGAATAATCTACATCAATTTACTGCTATTAAACAGCACTGTAAATTTGTTTTGCTGGTGCTACTTGCCTCTATGTAAAATAATCATATTTTTATATGTCAAAGGATAGGTTCACAATTTTTCAAGTCTGTCTTAAAACAACAGTCAGGTTCCCATATGAACATTGAAACAGGTCATGCTTGCTGTAATCACTTCTGTTCATACTGGCCCTTCAGAGATGCCCTCTTACTGTGATTTCATGTTAAGTGATGAGGGACAAAATCCCCAGTCCTCACTCTGTGTACAAATATGTTTATCTGAAGCTATTATGAGGTTTCTGCAGTATGAATTAGACAGACCAAGTGGGTATCTTCCAAAGGTAGTGCTTTTTGTACAAAATTCCCTCTTTAATGTTTATCTGGACAGTGTTTCCTGAAGCTGAAGTGGAGGGATAGTAACACAAAAAGGGAATTTTGCACTAAAACGATATAACTTTGGAAGATATGCACTTTATTTGTCTAACTCAGACTGCTGAAGCCTCATATCAACATATTAACCACTCAACAACTTTTCTCCTTTTACTCTCTTTTCTACTACATCTGCTGCGTGTAACTTTACTTATAATGGCCAGTTTTCTTCAGTGAAACTATGCCATTATACGATTTCCCCAAGCAAGTTAATTCAACTTCAAATAGAAATACAGACAGTAAAATCTGAAAGACAATAAAATAGGAAACAGTTGAGGAGCAAGAGTAGATGGCATTCAGGTGAGTGAATACCTGAGTCAGTTGTTAGGACATGCCAGTTCAGTTCTACATGTTGGATTTTTACTAAATTTAGATTTTTTCCACGTCCCATTAATAGCCACTGCTATGTATCAAGAGGTGCTCTCATAACCGCACCATTTTTCCAGGTCTTACATATACTCATAGGTTAGGTCTTTGGGCTTTGACTGCAGGTTAAAGTGCTTCTATTTTTGTCGTACTGTGTTTTGGGTCCAAGTAGAAAAATACAGTCTGAGCCACTACCAAAAAAATAATAAACCATAATCAGAAGAAAACAGTTTGTGCCCAATAAAGGTAGCAGAGCTTCTCCTATATGCCAGAGCTGAGAATAATGCAGTCTAATACCAAGCACTGTAATATTATATTGAAGACAAGATGTGAGTATATAAGTATATATAACCACAAGAGAGTATATAACAGACAGTGTAATCAATAAATGATTAAATAAAATAAATTCAAAGTAAAATGAAAATACATATATTAAAAATTCAATAAGAGATGGGATACTAGATATACAATGAAATATATAAACAATAAATGAAACAAAAAAATACCTATTCATTATTTTAAAACCACATCCATTTATTGCAGTAGTTATAAGTATTTAAATTCTACAATTTCACTGAGAACTGTTTCTATTAATATTCTATACACTGTATTTGTAAACTTCCCAGTAGTAAATTAACTTATTTATTTATATGTTATTTTATATATCAAATATATTTCATTATTTATTTATTTAACATGTATTTAATTGACATGATTTTGTCCCATTTAATCTCCTCTAAAGTTCTCTGAAAGTTCTGTTTGAGATATCTGTCTTTTCCATTCTGAAAGATTTCTCGGGCAGAAGGCTGGATAGTAACAACCACCTGTCATAGTCCTTCTGACCTAATCTGAGATGAAGGTTCATTTTTTAAAAACCACTGGATATGAAAGCCCTTTGAGAACGGTCTTTTCAAGTGTCATCCAGAGTTCTATCAAAATGCGATTGGTGCCTCAGATGCCACCCAGTCCCTTGATCCCATCCTGAAGTTCTCTTTGTCCCCGTCTTTGAAATATTCCCATTAATGAAGTTTGAAAAACTCATTAAAGACCTTATAAGCACATGACAGCTTTCCATCTCCAATCAAATGAGAATGAGTCGAGCCGCCACTCTCTTGTTCTATTTAACTTCATAACTGGATTTCAAAATGTCCCAGGCTATCTTTGCTTCCCCTTTCAAACAGGCTGCCATCACTGTGGCTGTCACCTATCAGTACACCTCTCTCTGGGAAGGCCAACCTGAAGCCAGACCACCTGCGGCCTCCATCTTACTTCTTCCTGCTCAGTCAATTACCATCCTTCGTTGATTGTCAACCGTGCACGAAGCCTATCTGATTTAAAATGTCTTTTTGCCGTGACATCCACCTCCCTTCAGTTCTTTACCAGCTCAGCTGGTCTGCTAGAATCAATCAGGAACACCCAGTATAACTGTACAACCTTCAAAGGATCTAGCTGAAGATGAAGGGCTGCATGAGCAGAGCATGGAGTTGTGGAAGACTAATTAAGTGGCGGGAGTGTTCTGCCATCTTTCCAAACTGAGCAACTTAAAAGACGACACACTCTCAGATCTCTTGCACACCACTGAAAGGAGCGATCGGCAAGTCTGCGTTACAGAACCAGAGCGATGAATCAGACTCAAAGTTTAGCAGAACATTCTGCGTCCAGATATTGGAGTCCCCAACAAACTGCCTCTGTAGAAAGAAGTATTATTCTGTTTCAGCATAGAGTTCAGGTTCACAGACCTAAAACAACAGAGCATCAATAGTAAAATCTGTAGGAAATCCTGATCCAAAATTGTGACGTTGAGAATGATTTTTAGCATAGTTGGCATCAGTTCTGCAGCACATCATACATATGGGTGCATTCCTCTGAAGCTTTATACGTACGTTTGTCTTTTAGCAATTTCTTGAAGGATGAATATGTAATTTTGAACACGTTTAGACAACTTTTCATGACATCAGGAAAGTCTTCTGATCTTCACCCCCATTAAGTGACTTTTGCCAGGCAACCAGCGGAGACTCCAGGAAGTCACTGCACGTGGCCAAGAAATAGTCTGGCACAAAACACCATCTGTAAAACTACAAATTGTTGTTTTTACACTTTGATTTATGTGTGGATTACAAGATATAACATGTTGATTAGCGAGCTGTAGAGGTGCTGGTGGGCAGATATTGGTACCTAAGCTAAGCTAACCGGCTATGAGAGTGGTATCAATCTTCTCATTTAACTCTTGGCAAGAAAGCAAATAAGCGTGTTTCCCAAAATCTCAAACTATTCGCAATCCTGAATTGACCATCTAAGTGAGATCACAGTGGTGTTGCAGATGTTCCTTGGAGGTTCTTCTCTTTTTCAAATTCAATTTCAAAATTCACCATAAACACATTATTTTCTAGGTTTTACATCTAATAATTTCCTGGAGATGAGTTGACATATACCTGATAATATCTCTGAGTGTTTGCTGGAAGGAGTTTTACATTATGTGCTGATCATAAGCGATACAGCTGAAGAAGAAGTTGATTAGTGCTTGAGTTTCCAAGAGGGAGCCTGAAATTACAGTATGGAGTAGTTATAATACAGGAAATGAAGGAAGTAAGCAGGACTCTAAGTGATCACCAAAGTCAAGTAGTAGTTTCAAATAACCCACAAGTGCTCCGATGGATTTGATTGATCATGAGTTTTCATAGTACAGTGATGGATTGCTGTGACTTTAGAGCAATACACATTGTATTTCACACATATGTGATGGTTTTTTTACTTTAAAATTCTGGTTCATGAGAGTGGCTAAAAGAATATCTAATATATATCTCTCTAAAGTTAGATTTTACCCTAACCAGTAATGCAACGATTGAACCGCAGTGGCTCTTCTGTAGCTGATAATGCATTGTTATATTGAGTAGTGTGTCTGGGGCTGGGCAACATACTTTTCATGGCTTTTCTGTGGAATTTCTAAAAGTCAAGCCCTAAAACTCTGTGGCTCAGTCTGTTTGTAGCAGAATAAACTACAAACTCAAAAATGGGTTTACCCTAGCTCTCAGTTGGCCTGGCATCTGACCCTGTTGGCTGACTGCTGGACTGATGCATCTCCAGCTCTTACACTGAGAAAATATTTGGTGCTGTTGTTGTAGTTTTGTGCTTTGTGCATTGAACTATTTTGGACTTGTCTTTTTGCAAAAGAGACTGTGAATTACAGGAGGTAAACAGAATAAATTTAAAGTGTGTCACATGTTGAAGCTGGTATACTCAGCTTTCTTGACTTCTCACTGATTTGCCCTCCCTCTCTGTTGTGTGTTTTTTCTCCAGGCAAACTGCTGTAACACGAGACCGTTTCTCTGTATTACTTGCAGGTAATTACAATGTTTCACTCTCTTCTGTTGTACACTTTGCAGAGCACCACGGGAGTCAAGAATAAGCTTTTATGTAACAGTATGGAACTTTCTTCTCAGCCTACCCTCAGCATTGGACACACTGTCTACAATCTTCCTCTATATATGCGGCATGCAACTTAGCTTATTAAGAATACATCGCACAGGGCTATTTGCCAGTTACCATCGTACAATATGTATGACGTTTTACGTCATACAGGGTGACTAGCAAGGAGCAAATAGGGACCAGACTGTTGTCGATGCACTCACCGGATGTCCCCTGTCATATTTTGGTTACAGGATAGTCTCTCTAATAATTGAACGGATTATGAGCCAATGGGTCCCTGGGCACAGACACAAAAAAGGCCCCTCCCTTCAAACTACCAGAGCACCAGGCCCACATCGTTTGCAGTTGTTCAGCATGTTTCTCCATGGTGTTAACGTAAAAGGAATAGTCCGACATTTTGGGAAAATTGCTAATACGTTTTCTTAGCTGTTTTGTGCTAAGCTGTACAGCGTACTATTTAACACATACTGTATCTTGTTTGTTTTATCTGTACAAAAACCAAAGAGCCAGGCTAGCCGTGTCACCTTGTTCCCAGTCTTTGTGGTGAGCTATAAGCTAATTGTCTCTTGGCTGTAGCTTCATATTTACTGCACAGACATGAGAGTGGTATCGATCTTCTTATCTCACTCTCAGCAAGACAGCAAGTAAGCACATATCCAAAAGTAGGTCCGTTCAGTAACGGACATGCTTACCATCCACTGAAGACGTCATTAGGTATTTATGGTACCTCCCTGTTTTGTACATGTGCAGGTGTTGTTTTTGCTGGTTTCTCTGTTCCAGTAGCAAGGATGAGAAAAACCAGCACACTTGCAAGGCGCTGGCCTGCCCATCGAGAGCAACTTAGGGTGTCTTGCGTATGGACACTTCGACATGTGGACAGGAGGAGCCGGGGATCGAACCGCCAACCCTGTGATTAGTGGGCAACCCGCAGGAGTTGCTGTCTCCTTACTTGAACTTTTGCTCATCAGGAAGTAGGCCATAGTTCCATCTGATGAAGATCACATTTCCACCAGAGACATAATCTCTTAAAACAAGTTATGATCTTTATAACGCAATACAGTATATAAATTGACTAAGGAATCCATTTTCCTGTGGGCTTCTCAAGGCTAATGGAGGAACTCTTCACATTCAATCAGTACAAATACGCACAAGAATCAGAGGCACTCACTTTGAAATGTTTCAACTCTGAGAAGGGATTTGTCACAGACGTCATTCATTTAGTTCCTGTTGTCCCCAACTTTACTGTATCTTGTCTAACTGAATCACATGTGTTCTACTCCTACAGTCAGAGGTATGAAACTTCTCCACTCAGTGCGCATTTTATATTTATTTATCTTTAATTTTATTCAGTTTCTGAAGGACAAATTGTGTCAACACTTAATTCAAAAAGTCTCCACCAAAGGAGAGAGCAGAGAAGTTATGACTAATGTTTTATTGTACGCACTGTTTCAGGGAATCTGTAAAAATACTAATGTATACTTCATTAATTGATTTTTCAAGAGGCTCCTGTGCTATATTATGCTTGAAAAAAGTTAGATGACGTAAATTGCTGTAATGAAGATTGTTGTAATTTGAGTTTTTAAAGAAGCAGGGGAAGGTGAAAAGGAAAGCAAGAAGGAAAAAGAAGAAAGATGACGGATGAGAATTGAAAGTGAGGAGAGTGGGAGGAAAGAGAAGATGAAAACGACAGGACAAAAAGGAGGATTTGGAAAGAACGGCTTCACAGTGACAGGATGGGAGGAATGTTTTCTCTCCGACTCATCCACAGACGTGATTCTCCAGCCACTCCGGCTCTGTTGAGGATGCGACCAACCCGCCCAGCAGTCCAGAAGCTGCACTAAATACACCCCACCTCCCTCCTATAGTTGCACTGTTTTCACATCCATTCAGCTCCTGCCATTCAAAATGCTACAGTCAATTAGTTAAGGTGCATTTCACATTGTCATCCTGACCTGAGATTTACACCCCTCGGTGCCTCTGTCGTGTGGGAGAAGAAGGATGTAATCTCCTCAGACTGATGACAGTTCATGTTTCTTGGCGGAAATGGTGGATTTTATAATTTTCTGATCACATGGCTGCTCTCTTCTTCAAAACAGGCAGACACTACAAACTAAGACAGAGAACGATTTCTTAAATTTTTCAATTATGATCAACATTCTGCTCTACACCTTTAGATTAAGTGTGTTAATCTGCTGTAACGTCAGCTGCAAATGTTGGCATGTCCAGCTAACTAGCTTACTATGCACAGTAGTAGCCAAGTGTTACTTCTAAAGCAAAGGAGCGCATCTTTACCTAACATTAGTTTGTGGGGTCACAGGTTGTGTGTTTGGTTTTTTTTTTTTTAAAAAAAAAGCTATAAGTTAGCCCTCATCCTAAAGTGAACAATCACTTAAATTGTGCACAAATTGTCTAAGTAGCATTTTACTGTTATGGTGGAGCAAATTTACCCATTTGGTGGATAAATTAAACCATGCACAAAAAACACACAACACAATCATCCTCATACAAATAAAATTCATAAGCAATCAAACGCACCTTGCTCAATTTGAGACACTCACAGGTTTTGCTGCTACAGCCTTACTTGGTCTGGTATGACCAGGAGCTTATGGTGGTGGATTAAATAGATATTGCTGTCTAACTGACATTCAGTGTTGCCAGACTGGCAAAAAGTAGCCCAATCGGAGCTCAGAACCCACCCAATCGTCATCAAAAGTGTTATTTCATGAAATGATGGTCATCAGTTATCAGTCATTGCGTGTTGAGTTACCTTTTTCCCATAATTGCTGTTTGTTGCCACAGGTGGTGATGTTCAGCAAAGATTGCATCATATTTTATGGGGTATATATTTATATATTTTTGTGTGTACAATCTTAATTTGTAAAGTAACTGGTAACTATAGGTGTCAAATAAATGTAGTGGAGTAACAATTAAAATATTTCCCTCTGAATTATAGTAGAGTAAAGGTATAAAGTAGCATGAAATGGAAATACTCAAGTAAAGTACCACAAATTTGTACTGAAGTACAGTTCTTGAGTACTTAATTACTTTACGACACTAACTGTGAAGTCACTATAGCCTTGCTACATCTTGCTTTAATAACAGAACAACTATTTCTATATTCAGCACACACCATATCACTGGGCCTCATATTGCATTTAGCTTCTTAGTTTGCAGCATGAGAGGCCAAAGGTCCTTTGTTTAGAAGTGTTTCTCTTCCCAGTATGACCACTGGGAGGAGGAAGACGCTGGGGAGTCTGTGTGTGTCATCTATAATTAGAAGCAATTCTCCTTAGCGGGGCTGTTATCCCGCCCACCTACTGTACAGTAACTGAAGGGAACAGGCTGCTTCATAGTGGTCATTCCTTAACATCACCCTACCTATTAGATACGAAAACACAAACACACCATGACCATTAGGATACACAAAAGCACTCAGTGTCCCCACACAGAGAATAGCAGGCTTCAAACGGGGTTTGAAATGATCAAATTATTAGAAAATCTCCGGCCTCTTGCTTTGTCTCCAACCTGTGGTCTCCATGTTGAGCAGGACTCATCTGACAAAGGCATGACTGTCTCAGCCGTCAGCCTCGGTTAAATGAAACATCAAGGCACCTCCCTGCCACCAACTGATTAAAAATGGATTAATCAAGTTTGGTTAGGGGCAGAACAGTATAGAGATTCAATTTATCACCCGCGCCTATTTAAAATGTAATTACATCACAGGCGTTGATAGATTTGAACAAGGCACAAAGGTTTTTAGATGTTTCAAATTAGCGGAGCCCTGACACGGCAGCTTCATTCACTCTGTTTAAGCTGGTGACAGCAGTGATGTCCTTGCCAGGCCTGTTGCCTGACAGCCTTGGAGGGATAAAAAATGATTTCAACAGGTTTCTGAAAGGGAAATAATTAAAAATATCACTCTGTTGTACTTTATAGGGAATTAACTTAAATATAGCCACTGTCCAGTATCCAGTCTGCGTATCCAAAGATCTCTCAATTAGTTTTAAAGTGACAGCAGGTTCCAGTCCTGTGTTTTGATGCTATATTGGAGTCCCAATTGTATGTTTAATAAGTGTGACCACGGACAGCGATCTATGAAAACAGTGAACAGGTTCAAAACAATGAAATGACTCAGGATTTCATCCTGGTCGTTGGTCAGGTTTTAGGAACAGAAAGTGCATATTGTCTTTTGAAATGCTTTGCTGAATGATCGAAAGAACTTCTTTCTGCAGAAAGCAGTGCCACTGTAGAGCAGCAAGCACGTATATAGCAACATGGGGAATCTTTAAAAGCTCAGTCTTGATTCCTGATATTATTTGGAGACTGGGTGGATGTCCACAGTGGCTGAGTGGTCTTATTCACCTGACAAACTCTCTTTGGACCAACATACATGTAGCTTCGAGTACTACTGACACTGCAGGTAAAATTCTCCAGGTTCGTTTCCTGTCTCTGGAGGATTTCTGATGCTTGTTAAGCTTCCTGGAGGCTACTGCAGAAAAGAAAGAAAATAAAAAATGAATTACAAGTGACTTCTAAATGGCTCACAATTAGCTCAGTGGTTTAAGATGTGGGTTTGTGAGCATAAGGTGGTGTATTTAAATCTGTGACCTGCTGGGATAATATGGGCTGGAAAAATGAGAGCAAAATGCCCACATCATACACTCTTCTCCTGTCAAGGTGCTATGAAGCAATGTATTTAACACCTAAATGACTCAGCTAGCAGTGAAAGTGGGAACTTTCCCGTATTCACAAGTAAAACGACTGTGGTCTCACTGGGCAGATCCAGGTGTGAAATGGTTTTCTAACAGTTTTCTAAAAAGGAGAGAGTTGAAAAAGAGCATGGTGGTTAAAGCAACCTTTCATCAGACACCAAGGTTAAATAAAACAACAAATAGCTGGAGGTAGCTTGTGTTTTATTGAAACCTCAGTCTGTCTGTTCATTGTGTTGGTGCAGAGCAGCTGAGGTTTTGCTATCAACTCCGCCTTCTAAAAAATGCTTATATAGCGAGAGAGTGAACCAAAACAGTGATGTTGTGGGCCGTGAAAACAAAACAATGAGCTGAAAGATGCTAAAACGCTCTGTAGAGCTGAGGAGAACTGCAGTCGGGTAATTATTCTCTGTGGGTTCATCACTACGAGCAACGTCTGTCACTTTACATGTAGCCATTTGTACTATTTTAATATGAAATACTGAGTATAGCAGCTTTGAGTGCCTATACATGACCGTAAAAGCATTGATCATGCTTCAGTTGCCATGAGTAGATATTGCAGGTAAAACAAATTAAACATGTTGCAGATACATTCAGTATGAACATTTTGTGATTTTGCAGATACATTCATGGTCAATAAAAAAATGTGTACTCACTTTAAAATGAATTAAGTGATCTGCACAGAGTCATAGTTTTTGAACCACCATATCTGGGTTGGTGTGTTCTCAGTATTGACAGTGCACCTAATATTGTGTCTCCCTCTCTAACCAGGTTTGTATTCAACAGTGCAGAACAGAGGAGCAGCATGTGCGCTGCATCATGTGCATGTTTGCATGTGCGTGGAAAAAACATGTTTGAAACTCTATGTGCAACTCCTCCCTCCCTCTCTGTCTCTCTTAGGATCTGGATCATTAACACAATGTTGAATTCAGACTTGATGCTCTGATGTGTTAAAATGGAAATCCTGTATTCATCTGCCAGAATCAGCCATCCAGTTGCTGAGATGCAGCGGTGCGATAACTGGTAGCCAAACTCCTCTGTTAGCTCGGAGCCAAATGGGCCGAGCCTGCTGGCAGCCACACTGCAGACAGATAATATTCTTATTATGTACACATTCCCACTGCGGAATGATTAGATTAATGTGAGCGCATGTGTGCCGTTATTGTTGCATTAATTATTCATTGGCTATTTTTACTTCTCTGTGAACATCCGTTTTATCCCCCAGGATCTGGTATTTTTCTTGGAGCAGGAATGTATGTCCACAGCATGGCGAGTGAGGGCGAACACACAATGAGTCATCACCGCTTGCAAAGCCACACGAGTCGATGCCTGCCGACTTCTATCGACCAATTACTCACCAGGTCATCGCCGTGTGAGCAGGCCGACTGAGTTGTCAGCAGTGCCACTGAGCGGGCTGTGCTGTGGCCTGTGGCTGGGATTGAATGGCGATGAGGAAGGGGGGGAGGGTTGAGGGGACCTTTCCATTGTGGCGGGCTGACAGACTGCTGGACAGCTCGGCGGCCAGACAGCGACCATCAGCGCTCCAGCCCATGTTCCGCAGCAGCGGCAGGTCACTTCCAGGACCTTGAGAAAATAAGGGAGTCAGACTCCATTTGTTTTCCATCTCTGTTCCCCGAGGAATCAAAGGGGAAGACATTTCCAGCCGTCCCGCCTGACTGGTTCCGACTCACTTAAGAGGTCCGTTTTCGCCTCGCTCCCTCCGAGCTTTGTTCACACATCCAGCAGACATGGCATGTGGGACAGTAGTGGCTTAGCTTGGCCAGAATAGCAGGAGGAGCAGGGGAGTGGAAGAGGCAGCGCTGGCTGGCAGGAAGGCAGCTGAGAGGACAAACAGCACTGTGAAGAAATGAGAGGGAGCATTATAAAGGCCAAAGACCCAGAATAGGCCTCTTTCTTTTTCAGGAGGCAAGAAAATTGGCTGTATGAGTGTCTTTGGGATGTGTTTGCATGTGTGCATTTATTGTTATTGTAGAGTTGCTCCTTAATATCCTGCACAGACATTTTATGTTGGATGTTTGTATACTGAATATTGTAAGTCTTTCAAACAACAAGCTACCTATGGCTATTTCTTGTAATTTTCCGCTGGTGAAAAGTGAATAAAACTGTTTTTCCTCTCAGGGATGAAACCAAAGTGGAGTAGCAATTCACAAACGTTGAGCGAAAAGTGGCACTTCTACAATGATTAAGGGCATACACTCCTGGAAACCAATGGCGGGAAGAACAACTAGGAGACAGTGCGAGATAGCAACTTCAGAGTAGTTAGTGAGACAGGTGTAGAGGTAAGAATGTGGTTTCCGTCACCTTCACTACATTTCAACACACAGAGAGCGACACGACAACCGCAGAGTGTGGGCAGCTTAGAAATTTAAAGGCTCCTTCCAAATTGAGATGTCCATCATCTTTCCAAATATGACTTCTTGTCTCAAAGAACGACAGCTGTCATGTAAATCAGGCCTCCTTCACATTTTTTTACCCCCCTGTTAAAAGACAAATGCTTCTTACATGGTTTGGAGCAGTGGAAGCTTTTCTCAAATAAATATGCATGTCAGAATAAAGTGTAATAAGACTCCACATACTGTATATATTGTTAACATCACATCTTTAAAGACAAGGTCGGAATTACAAATGCATTATGTAAAAGAATATCTTCAATATCTGAACTCAAAGCTGTAATAAAAAATAAAGTATTATTAAAATTTCAGTATTTAAGAACAATTTCATTAATAAAAAAATCAGTCGTTTAAAAAACATATTTCACTACAAAGGCTACGCTGGCTGTACATCAACAGCTCAGCATCAGTCAGTACAAGAAGAGGGAAGAGCAAGGATTTTGTCTCTCCCAGTGCTATAGGGGAAGCTTGACCAATACGTGGGGTGCTAAGAAAATAGTCGATTTTCATGACTTCAGAGTTACTTTATGAAGAAGTTCTCGTTTTTTCAATAAAAGCAGATATGGCACACAGTACATATCGAATGTGCTGTGTACTGCACACACAAACTGGCTGTCTTCACAATCTCAGTAACTGTATTTTCTATTGCAAACAAAGATAACTTGTAGGCCGATAATATACAAGCGTCCTGTTCCCACCACCGGACAGGCATGCTCTGTCAATAAATAAAAGGCCTTTCAATTGCAAATTCATAATAGATGAGGCTACGACAGGCGCACACTATACAAAATTACCCAACTTAATACCACATAATAATATCCTATGGCATATTTATAATAAATTAATCAGTTACTCACCAAGTGTTGTCGTAGCCTAACGTGCATGAGCACACACACACTAGATACCCCTAAACGTTCAATTTGCACTTGGAGTCAAAAAAAAGAAGCTATCATGACACTTTCAAAGGGAGTGTTTATCCCCTCAGGTGTTGTGTAGGATGTTCAGGTCTAGTTCAGAATTGACAACATGCAATATGGCTATCAGAATCTGCTGAAAGAAATCATGAAACTGTATATCTGTGTGGTCACCTGGCTGCCAATAATAATGCGTATATGCCCAGGGGCCCATTATCTCATCCATTAAAGAACCTAGGGGGCTTTTTTGATAGAGGGACCTTCAGTGGGAACCAGACCTGGGTCCTGATGCTCTGACTCTAATTCAAACACTATATAAACACAATATCGACACGGACTGTGTGGTGAAAGCACACAAGTAGCTCAACAGCAGCTTCAGTCCTCCATCAGTGTGCCATCACAGGTTGCGTTGAGGTGGAGTACTGTGTGTAGGTCACCCGTGCTTTGGCAGCACTCAGAGCCCAACGCACCATCTCTGTAGTTACGGCTGAAATGCAGACAAGACTTAGTTAGCATCTAACACTGTCACACTTGGTATTACAATCATTTCTTGTGGGTGGCTTATTTACCTATTTATATTATTTGTTGTAAATACTAACATATTATTGAACTATTATTGAACTAAGAATGTAATTAATCTCAAATCCCCTTTACAACTAAAGATGTAGAGAATCTTAATCAGAATCAGAATCAGAATCAGAATCAAATTTATTGCCAAGTAGGTTTGCACATACAAGGAATTTGACTTGATATATTGGTGCATGACATATAAACATAGTAAGTAGAAAAAATATAAGGGAAAAGGTGACAGCAAGTACTACGAG
>NTHP01000003.1:172538-196203 GCA_003416845.1 Oplegnathus fasciatus | reverse complement strand
TCACCTTCTCTGCAGAGCGAATGATACGCTGCAGTCTGCTCCTGTCTTTGGCAGTGGCAGCAGCGTACCAGATAAGCTTAAGACAACTGAAATGATTATTTTTGGTATTTGTCTACCAACTCTGATATTATTTATTGTTATGCAGTCTCTTGGCCTATGTGCAGCTCCATCAGAGAATTTAAGCATTTATAGCGCTGCTCCTCTCTAACCTCTGGGCTACCACACCATCATTAATTTAAATTACGTTACCAGTGTTTTGCTTGAGGGTTAACATTAATTTAACATTTATTTCTCCTTTTTTTCCCAGCTATGTGATCATACCAGGAATATAGAAATATTTATTGCATCCAATTAAAGGTTTCTACTGTATGCCTGTGACCCCTAAGCCTTGTACTGTGTTGAGTATCAGAGTGAAGAATATTCGTCTTTTTTTGTTGCACTTTGTTTATTTCTTGAAATAAAGATCAAGAAATTAGCGTCCAAATTGAAATCTTACACCTCCAGATCAAAGAATTATCACAGCAAGTCTAATCATGGAAGGCTGTCTTAGAGGAGAATTTTGCAGGTTGCAAAATAAAGCAGTGACCTGGTTCTCTCTCTGCTAGTATCTTCAGTAGTCTGGTATCTGATACTTCTGTATACTTACATCGCAGCAGGTGGTGTCACACAACGTTCCACCACGTTTCCCTGCAATTAGCCCCCTGTGCGTCAAGGTGCATGTTGGCAACATACAGCCTCTTTCAAGTAGATGTTTCATCACATAATGGCCTGTCAGTCAGTCACTCTAAAAATGTGAACTATTATTTGACTCTGTCTGATTTTTAATAAGTGTTTCTTTTTCGTTTGAGAGAACTGTGTGTTTTTTCTGTTTTATTTCTACTACAAAGACAATTTTAGTAGATTCCTATCAGAAATTACCAAGAAGCAAAAAATTATAAATAACAAAGGAGACTGACTCATATCAGACAGTCATTATCCTGTGTCAGCCACTGACCAATTATCCAGCACAGGCGGGCTATGCACTTAGTAATCTTCACAAAATGACACTGACCAGAACCAAATGGAATGAAGAGAATAAATAGAAATTACAGTTGGGAAATGAAAAAGTCATGACCTTATTCATTGAGAGGTGACATGATTTCTTCTTACTAAGATAACGCAAATTAGAGGCTGATGGAGGCATGTCACGGTGTGTTCAGAAAGTACTTAACCAAGTTAGAAGACACGCGCCACCATGTTGGAGGAGCGACAGCAAAATCAAAGATTGAAATAGTATTGCCCTGTTCCTCATATGCTACCTGCAAAATAAAAATGAACACACATAACTCTTCTTCAATATGCCATTATTCCCCAAATGTTTCAGGCAATCTTGCCTTCGTCAGTGAGGTTACTTTTTAGTTTAATTCTGATAGTTCTGTCTGAAACTCACATGCCTCTCTGTGTGTGCGCTCTCATAACTACAAATTGTTGTCACTCTTCAACATGGTGGTTCTGTCAAACTATTGGTAACTTTCAGCCCCAACCCTCAGTCCTCAGATGAAGATGGTGGTAGTACAGAGAATCTGTGACGGACATGACATGAGGCGTTTTTTACTGAATACTTTAATTACTAGGAAATTATTATTTTTATCTGAACCATCAGAAGTGAAAGAATGTTGTGGTAACAAGTTGGTTGAGTTTTTGTGTAAAAAATGTGCTTCTATTTGCAGCCAAGCTAGCGGCATGGTTTTAGGGTCGGCGATATTAGTCTGTCAGTTTGTAATAACCTTCGTGATCCCTGAACTTTATATCCAGCAACATCATCAGGTCAAAATTTTTATTTTTGTACAATACTTTGTTTTATGGCCAAATATCTGCAAAACTATCGACATTCCCATCAGCCTCAGCTGTAGGCTACTTAGCAAATGTTAGCATGCTGACACGCCAAACTGAGATGGTGAACACGGTAAACATTATGCCAACTAAACATCAGCATGTTGGCATAGTCTTGTTTAGTGCAATTCATTTCAGACCACAATGATCATCAACAGTTTCTAATTGGCTGGGACCCAAAAAATATTTATTTCTGTGGTTTGATTTAAGCAACACGGCTCAGAGGCTGTGCCAGGGGCACATTGGTTGTGTAGTTGCAATCTGTTCAATCTGCCAAGTTCATACCCAGGGCAGCTAATAATGAATGAAGAGGTATCGGTGAGTTTTCTACTCGAGGGCCCTTCAACATGTCGCCAGACAGGATCATCAATATTGGATGATTCTAAAAAACCCTGGATTACATTCAGTGCCTGTGTTTTTAAAATTCTCACTTTCTACAATATCTCAGATTATGGTTATGGCAAATAAAGTATGGCTTAGGTGTGGTTAGGGTCAGGAAACTAAAACACTCGGCTAAGGTTAGAGAAAGTTCATGGTTAGGGTTAATAACAAGGCAAACGTGAGGTGCTGGACATAATTCCCAGAAATACTGAAATACTGTCACAGCCACTCTAAGTAACAAGCCAATACGCTTTCCCAAGCTCTATAACAGAAATCTACACTGCAAAAGAAGCAGCACATACTTTTCCATCACACACATTTCAATTTCCAGCTTGAAAGAAGAGGTTTAATGTAATACTGCCAATTTGTGGGAACACAATTATATTTTTAGAAGAAAAAAAAACAAGGACTAAATCCTAAACACCTTTCCCATAAATCCTGTTTTGTGTAAAAAGATGCTGTTTCCTCATTTGCACCGCAGTGCCCGTCCAAGAGAGATGCTTGTTCAGCAAGAAGACGAGGCAGCAATTGGAGTGCGACATGCAGACAAGCAGACAAGGTGTAATCCATAGATAAACACTGACAAGGAGCAGGCAAACAGGAAGCCTGCAGGAGTAAAAGATGGCTGTACCTACAATACACG
This sequence comes from Oplegnathus fasciatus, assembly GCA_003416845.1. Taxonomy (NCBI): domain Eukaryota; kingdom Metazoa; phylum Chordata; class Actinopteri; order Centrarchiformes; family Oplegnathidae; genus Oplegnathus; species Oplegnathus fasciatus. The sequence continues at coordinate 193,307 of NTHP01000003.1, read as the reverse complement.
ACACTAGCCAGCCAAGTCAAACAAGCCAGCTGGAGGTTGCTACCACAGCTCCATTTACATTACATTTTACATTCACCGTTTGATTGACATTGAGGGACTCTGGCAAGGATAAAATACAAGCCCACACTGTGTGAGGAGCGAGGGCATGTTTCATAGCAACAAACATAATGCATTATGGATTATTATACATTAAACATCACTCGACTATCACGCATAGATAGATAGATAGATAGATAGATAGATAGATAGATAGATAGATAGACACAGTATACACGTGTGCAGATTTGTGTAGATGTGCTGGTCTTTCAATCCTTTGACCTAGTCCTTGGTGTATTACTATCTCATTTATACTTCATTAAAATGTCATTAACATCTCATCCAATCAGTGAGCATGTGGATTAAACTCAGTGAAGAGAGTCCCTGTGGAGTCCAGTTGAACTCGACTGCTGCTGGTCAAGTCTTGGTTGAGCTGCACTGTTCATAAACCTAAACAGAAGACGAGACTAGTTTAAATAAAGGAATCCAGGCTGGAATCTGCTGTGTCTAGAAGAGAAGCCAGGTAAAAGTCACTATGGGGCAATAATGAATTAATAATGAATTGTCATTCTGCTGAGCTCTGCCTGTCTCACACTGCCTGTCTTTCTCTCTGTCCCTGAAAACAAAAATTTTTTTTTTTTTTGTCAAGACTTTAAATAACTGATTTTTTTCCCCAGGGCGGCAGCCATTTTCATTCTGCACTAGCTGTGACTCTGACTGGATAAGCTAATCAGCTCTCGCCTCAGGGATTACATTCCTTATCATATCTCTGCCACCAGTCAGGTTAAGCATGCTGCCACATTGTAACTCTTTTTAATAAAGCTCCATTTTAAATCAAGATTTGGGTAAAGCCACCCACTCAGTTAATTGGTTTCTATTATATTAGGAGGGACTGTATGGCAGCCAACTCAGTAGGACTGGCTTGGGCTGAAGTGCGTGCAGCACTGCTGACTCACACACGGAGACCTCGCAGCTCCAATTTGCACCATCATTGAAAAGTACTTGGAAACTACTTTAATGCACGCACGATAAGTGCGGGGAGAGTGCAGCAGGCTTGGCTTTTTGAGAATGTCATTACTTGGGTCATGGTGACTGTGTCGATGGATGTTATCAGCTCGGCTGCTAATATCCAGCCCAGAGGATTGCAGTACTATCGGATGCCATCTGTCTAAGGGCGACAATAGTTTGAGGTCCCCAACAAGTTGTTCTGCAAGTCCAGGCATGAGGGAATACAGATGTTAATGATGTTGATGGGCTCACAGATACATAGTTCAAACATTCGTCTAATTTCAACAGAATATGATTGAAAGTGTAAATAAAATTTCTTCCAGGCCAAATTGAGCCTGTAGGTACACACACACACACACACACACACACACAAGTAAACCCATTTCTGAGACCAAGATCCATCAGATAACTGATCAGATTAACTTTAACCTGTATGGAGGGGACTGACTGCAAATGTACACCTTGCACAGCCATAAGGGTAAATCCAGTACAACCTTTTATTCACAAATCAAATCTGGACATTGTTCATTCTGCTATTGTCCCTTCATTAGTGCATTGTTATACAGGCACAGCTGGCTACAGCGTCCAACGTGCAAATTATACATTCTGATTGCAGTGGAAATACATAAGTCCCTGATTCTTTTACCCAAAGTTTATAGTTTCTCATACTCCAAGTCTGTGCTTCTGTCAGCTACTGCCTTGTCAAAAAAGGAATTCAACTGCCTAAGCAGCATTTTCAAGTTGGCAAACATTCGCTTTCAGAGACTGAAGAACACAAGACTTTAAAGTTACAGTATAATCCAGTAACCCTGTTTTTGATACTACTCATAGTCGGCATTGTTTGAGCAGGGGGATTTAAGGGGGATTTCACAGAAAACAAAGCAGAACAGTTACTGTAATTTTATATCACCAATATCAGCCTGTTCCTTGTTCACTTTCCCTGCACTGTATCAGAGCTGTATTAAATTACTGCCAATGCAAACCGAACATCTCCTACTGCTGCTACTTCACATTACAAGCATCCAACTGGCGAAACACGCTGTGGTTTTTATTGTGAAGCACTCAGGAAGTGCAATGTATTTGTGAACGGGGTTGGCGCAAACCGATTGCAACCAGTGGAGTTGCAATATGGGTAATGGAGGAAGGAAGAAGAATTGTCACCGTGAATCTGTCCATCGTGAGTCCGACAATACTAAATCAGTGGAGTATTAAGTTTAAAGGATTACACCTTTAAGGCATGTGACCACAGATTAAGCATTGTGTACATGTCTGTGATATGAGAACCAACAGTAAATATTACAATTAGCCTTTAGAAGTGAAATCTGATATATTCTAATGATTTAGTCTTACAACAACAACAACAAAGATGGCAGAGTATCTAGTGTTTCTTCTGCAATGTGGTCTAACCTCGCTCTTGGTAATCGTTGGCTTTAAAAATGAACAAAACATCTTGATCACCAGCTATAAGTCATAGTACACCCATGTTTTTATTAACCAGAAAATGAATTCTTAAAGTATGAGTGTATAGAGAACCAGAACCAGTCCATAACTCTGACAGTTACTGCCCGGCTCTTCCCATCATGCTGTAGAGAGAATTGAACCCACAATCCCAGCAGTGTTAACGTCTGGCTCAACACATTCATTAACAAAGCACCACAGGATACACAGGTTTTTCTTTATTACTAGGAAACATTATGGCTGTTATTAAGAGCTTTTTTAAATAGAGTTACCTTGTGCTACTGATTTGTGTTGAGCAAGTGTCAGGCTTCAAGTTTTAAAATGTGATTACACAGTTGCATAGGTACAAGGTGCAGTTTTGCATACTGTGTGCAGTGACTTGCTTGATTATGCTATTCCTCTGAGATGTGAGGTGGGAGGAATAATCCAAACATTAAGAAGCTCCTACACAAATTAAAAGAGGCCTGTCACTGAATGCTCGCTGAAGAATTTTCAATGGTTAGACAAGAAGAATGGCAACAAAATGAAATATCAGCATTATTACTTTATTCTTCCCACACAAAACAAAGGAAAGACACACACATTTCTGTGGAGTGCAACTTCCTCTACAACAATCAACTTTTAGCAAGGAATCATTCATTGATAAGACTGCAAGTACTTGAGGTTAGTAGGTTAAAATCAGCATAACTGTGCCTTGTTGCAAAGCTAATACTATAACTTATTTTATTTTTTTCTAGAACAGTCAAAGTTAAAGATGTTGAATCTAAAACTTATCCAAATCTGGCTTCCAAATATGTAAATGAGGTTTGAGTGTAGAATGTAAACTCCTCATGTTATAAGAACCTTCCTACTCCCAGAAACCGAGCAAATCTATTTCCACAGTGATTGGAGCTTTGGATCCAAAAGTAATTAAAAGAATGTAAACTTGACATGAAAGTCAATGAAACTATAAATCAAAATCAACCCTGCACATGTCTATGGGGGGACCACCAAAACAGTTTCAGCAGTCCCAGCCGCTCCCATGTGTCAGTCATGATGAAAAGACCGGTCTCACTCCTGTCACCTGTCTTTAGGCCTGCTCTATGAACAGCTGAGGCATGGAGGGTGGCAGGAAAACAAGCTGTAGGTGCTTTTATCACGGTCTGCAGCTCCTGCAGTCTGTAGTTGCTTTTAGTAGATCTCCTCTTACTGAAGGAGAAGCTGGACTAACAGAATAATATAACTTTACACAAAGATGGACGAGAGGGCATCCTTGTCAGTGTCATTCAGTGGGTGGCATGGAGTCACCCTCTTTTGTCAGGGGTGGGAGGGTTGGTCCTGAACACATCCTCTCTGGCACAGAAGGTCATCTCTATCGTTGTGTTCCAACTACAGCTCCAGGGAGTAACCAAAATATCTGTAGCTCTGCCGGCACCTCTCTGCATGGAGAGCATTCTGGCTTGTCCACTACACATGTGCTTGGTGCTGAGGCACTTGGAGCATTGCTCGTGGGGATAAGCCAGCAGACCAGAGGATGACAGCTAATGGTGTTTCAGCCAAATCTGTCCTTGGCTAAGTTTTTGTTTCTGCATGTAAGGAAAAGAGTGTGTGGGAATAGGGGTGTCATTATATAATAACAATATTACGAGCAGAAAAAGTCAGTCCAAGACAATTATATGACCCTTAAAGCTGCACTAATTAATATTTTTATATTACAATCAGTCAGATTATCTGTAAAATGAAAGGGGTGGCTCATAATGAACCCTCTCTGCAGCTTCCCTCAGCTCCACTGATAGTGCTTTAGCTAACTGTTTTGGTTCAGTCTCACAGCTCTCAACACGCAGCTGTTTTCAGTGGAAAAGCTCTGATAAACCCGCTGTGCTACCTGCCCACCATCAAATGGCAGACAGACAATGTTAGCGACGAGCTGGTGGCTCATAGTGTCACATTTAGCTGCTAAAAAGCCAGATATTTTCCTCAGGAGTTGACTAGAGACTAAGATAACTAAAAGTAGAGTATATATCGGACTTATATTCGCCAATGGAAAACAAACACAACTCCAAATGAATGCTGATGTTGCTCCGTGTCTGCTGGGTATGTAAGTAGGCAATGTTTGCTAACACGTTTGCCATATCAACTTTATAAGTCAATAATGTGCCAAGGCAGTCAACGGTATCCTTATGGCTGTATGGATGAATATTTTTGCTTTGCTTTTTTTCAAATGTAGTCCTCTCTGATAAGTCTTTGGGCATAGTCTGTACTCTAAAACTCTCTCAGTTGTAGCTGAAAACAGTTACCTCTCTCAACCTGAACAAACAAACAGTTGGTTTTGGCTTTATTAGCTAGCTAACAGACCATGAAGCTAATTTCGCAAAGCAACTGAAGTGAATGGAAACACGGAACTCTGCTGTCTTATACAAGACACGTTCCATCTGACATCTGCAAACCAGATGTGTTTACATCAGGACATAGTAGCTACCTGAACAGATAATATTAGCTAACTGACAAGCTTATATTACATGAGAATCAACTCAGTTTGATGTATCAGTGATGATTGGTTCGCAGTAAGAAAACAGCACCATGTCAGCGGCAGAAGGCTTAAAACTTCTACTGTATTTCCTTTGTAGCCAATATGAGAGGATGAATCCTTTCTCTGATCCTTCTTTACATTTCCATTCATTGTTTGAAAGACAGGCAGAAAGATAGACAGATAGACAGTGCACTTGTCATGCACCAACGTTGCTATACTTTGTGTAAAGATGTCCACAAAAAAACAAACGTAAAATTCCGTAATTCATAAGAATTGTACTAGATCGGTTTTTCCATTTCTGCCACCGGACCATCTGGTCACGAACATGTTGGAAAGGTGATTCATGACAAATGCCATCTGCCCCTCTGGTGCTTTAGTCAGACGGTATACTATTGCTATTTGTGAAATTGGCGCTAAGCATGACAGATTCCTCAGGAACGTGTGAGTTTCCCACCACCTCCTCACTTAAAATCCTGAGCTCTGCTGATGACAACTCTGACAGCCGTCATATCCACAGCAAACTCGCAAGCCGGCGCCCAAACCAGCACGCTACGTGTTAAATATGCATCATTGGGGAAGAAGAAATCATTTTATCAGATCAGTATTGACCAAGTCAGCCTAGGCAGGCTTTTGAGTTAATGTCTTATGTTTCTAGTGATTGAGCTGAGCATAATCAAACTGTCTTGAGCTGAAAAAGAGCCACATCTGCATCTTCTCCAGTTCTTTCTCTTTTTTAAGTGCTTTTCATCTTGGAAAGGCAATACCAACGATATAGTTTTAGCTTTGGGACCATTACTTTCGCTTTTAGCATGCTTGATTTGCTCTCTGTGATTAATCCATTACTTTTTCCATGGGACTTCTGTTGATAAAGTCAGAGTACCAAGCCAGAGGCAGAGCTGGAATAACGGAGCGGTAGGCCTAGTCTTCATCACAGCAACAGTCAAGGTTCCTCCTAGGTTCTTTGATGTGGGCGGCTCTGAATAAGCAGGTGGGTGGACTGGAAATATGTTCATTAAACAGCACTGGAATGACTACAGCAACTACTTTGATCTGGGAAGAGAGAGAGGCGTACTGTAGACAGAGTGGGACAGGGGAAAGAAGGAGATCCTTGATCATTTGAAAAAAAAAAGTTAATTTTGTTTTGGGGGAATTTTTCAGTAGTTTCAGTTATTGCTTGTATTTTTTACTTACTAATTAAGTTAAATTATTTTATTTATTATTTTATTTTACAGTTTATATGGCATGTGTCATCACTGTGGGTTTTCTTTCCCTCTCTTGAAGCCCTTTTTCATACTTTACTGCAATAATCCCTAGGTTTTCTGTCATTTCAAAAAAAAACTGTGACAGTGTAACCAGTTTGCATATTTTCCCATAACTGTAACACAAACTGAAATTTGACATTTCATTCCTATCTGATCATTTATTTAAATGTGACTGTGTTAAATGTAAAATGCAAAGACCTTCATTACAAAAGCACAAGCTAATAGGCTGCTGGTATATTAGCAGATCCACCAGAGCAACTTCAAGTGACATTTGTAAGGTTCCATTCTGCAAAAACATCTTTTGCTCAGACAGCTTTTTCTGTGAAAGGAACAAAGTCCTGATCACTTGAAATTTGCTGCAAGAGAGCTACCAAATCCTGGTTAATTCAGCAACAAACCTGTACTCATGTCTGGTGTTTAAATGTTTTCAATGTGTGTTTTACTGTATCATGCTGTATTAAGCTTATCTTCTTTTTACCTCACCGTTCTAATCTCTTAGTTTCACAAAAGCCCTTCTAGGGACGGGTGTTGCAAACTAGCATCTGCTATAAACTCTATGATACTTGCATTGGATAGCTGTTTTCAGTTTGTCTACTGTATCTGTCTCTATCAAATAAACCATAAATAAATAATATGATGGAAAACTTTGAGAGAGTTGAACTATGGTAACATTTTAATGACAATATTAAAAAGATTTTAAAGACAATATGTTCAGGAAATCTCTAAGAATAAACATGCATGTAGCAGAGCAACTATAGCAATATTCAGCAGTTTCATTAGCCATTTGCAAAATTATTTCCCAGTTGCACTTTTTTAAGGGCATTGGTAAACCTAGTGCAATTAAGTCACATCTGATGATTCTGACTTTAAGAAATTCAACAAGCCCACAATGTTTGGGCCAATAGGTCTGAGTGTTTTTCACTGACCGACTCCTCACTGTCAAACCACGCATGGGACGTTGCGTGCAGTGGACCCAAGGCAAGAAACAAATGTTCAACAAATTGCTGTTGATTTAGTGCTGCACGCGAGGAGACTTTTGACCCTTTTCTCCAGCTTTCCATCTGGAAATGAGTAGTGTGTTACCACATTACAAACTGAACTTGTGAAATTGTGTTTATTCCTGTAGGTGCGATGTAAATGATCCTCATGGTGGAAGTAGTATTTAGCAGGTTCCATAAATAGTGTCCCTTTAACGTTTTCTATACTGTTTGTATATTCTGCAGTGAGCGAGAGGGAGTATTGAACTGCTGTGGCAGGAAAGTTTGTACTGAGTGTGTGGTGTGTATGCCTGAATGCTGGAGATAGCTGTTTGCTTGACTTGGAGTTTCATTAATCAATGATCGAGGACACACAAAAAAGAGTAGTCACCGAAAATATACTGATAGTTTGGAGGAAGTAAATCCATCTAGTTGACTTTCAACTGAGAAGCGTTGTCTTCAACCTTGGTGAAAATCAGGTCCAGCACCATTTTTTGACAGAAAGAGTTTTCATAACTGTCTCTAACTTTCTATAAGAAGATACCCACGACAGACTAACAACTACCCAAAATCTATAGAACTATCAAACAAATCACGGTATAAAACAGCCAGTTAAGTTGTGTTAAGTTCAATTCAACTGAAAACTGACAGACGGAGAGAGAAAGTGACGTGACAGAGAGACAGAAATGTGACTTTGACATGGAAACAGGAAAGGAGACATAAAGACAGAGACAGAGGGAGAGAGAAGGGGGGTGTCTGGCAGTGCCTGCATACCCTGAGCTCCAATTAGAGTAATGCAGAACAGAGGAGGAGGTGCATACGAGTGTGTGTGAGTGTGTGTGTGCGTGTTTGTGTGTGTGATTGGGGGAGATCAGGTGGAAACGAGGTCACTCTCTCCTCCCTGAGATATTTACAACCCAGCATGAATGCCCTGACCAAAAAATGGACGGCGGCGGCGGCCCAGAAAAAAAAAAAAATTTCGGGCCGTGCTGACTTGACAAAATGAAAAACTCTGTCTCTGTCCCTTCCCAATGTCAGAGAGCAGCCTAGCCTGGATCCATCATCACCTGAGCAGGGGAGATAATAAGAAGCCTCATCTGCCCTTTCCCCATCCTCCAGATCATTATCATAATTCTGTATTAATCAGCGCCGCCTCTGCTACTCAGCAGCAGAGATCTAAAAATGACCCAAAACTTTGACTCTGCCTCCTCCTGCTCTCAGAGCGGGAGATGTGAAGGTTTGGGGATGGAGTAGGTGCTGAAATATCCCAAGGATTGTGATCCCACTCCTGGTATAAAAAGGGAAGCCTTTGATGTGGCGATGGAGTTGTGTTCTAATGAGGCTCGTTACACAGCAATCTGTCCCTGCCAGACTAGAGGTGGCATCACAGAGCGGCAGCCAGCCTGCTAAAACACTCCTGCTGTTCTCGGTTTGTTCAGCCAGGCTCTATCACAGCCGGCCCAGTGCTACACTTTGTGGCTGTACATCCACAGTTTCAATTATTCATCAGCCTACAGCTCCATGCAAACAGAGACGAGATGCACATCAGCTGCTGTTAGCACTCAACATTGCTCATTTTTAAACCCATTTTATGTTTAACCCTAAGGTTAACCTGTTTGCAAGTGTAAAAATGCTTGAAAATCTTTAAACTCAGGTAGCGACTTACTGCTGCTATTCACGTTATATTTTATTATATATTTTCCATTACTGCACTGTAGCAGTGCATCTACTGCATCAGTGATACCTAACTGCAGAAAACACTATAATTCATAAACAAGTGATGATTTTTCTCTTTCAAATTACATACCAGCTAAAGAACAAGCACAAAATGAGAATGAATTATAGCACACAGTTGTACCTGTACATTGGAAATGATATTTTTTTAGGTTTTATTTATGGCCCACAGTCAAGGTTTATGGAACTTAAACGAACCCCTTTTAATCTTCAGGTAATATTTGATTGCTTTTATTGAGGAGTCCTGTATTACATTTACTTGTATTTGTGTAAATTATGTAAAGACAAAATGTTCGTTCTTTTGCTTCAAGTCAAACATATGAGACAATCATATAAGAGACTGAAGGAGGCAGAATTTTAATATATCTTAAAAATATCCGATGATCCAAACTGTCACAAGCCTGAGTCAGTGATTGAGACATGTCGATGTTTGCTATTCATAGTACAGTACATGACACATTCTAGTTATATATGGATATGTCAGAGATATAAGGCACAGTGCATCTGTCATGCCATATATTATCTCTTTAAAATGCTTCTGTGTAGCCGTTTTCAGACATGGAATTCATAACATTGCTGGCTTCATCTGTCTGTTAAACGGATGGCTTCTTGTCATTTTAGAAAGAGGCGTCTGCAATGTAAATGTTCCTTAACGCTTTATTCAGACGTAACAGGGCTGATAAAGAAAGAGCCACAATGCTCTTATAATATTTGGCGTGTGATGTGAGAGAGGGAGCGGCTGGAGAACATCCATGACTTGGAATGTAATGATGAAGGAAGAAAAGAATATTTACTTCACTCAGAGGATGGTTTGTAATTGAAGCCTTAATTATTGCCCCCCACTTCTCTAGTGACCTATTAAGTTTTATGATCAATTTCATCATTTTAATTCTGCTACCTATTTTATAATGTCTGACAGTGCACAAGCAATGGTCTGATAGTTGGACAAGTTTTTATTTTTTTCCTTTTGCCCCACACTTAGAGGGAAACTTTTTTTGGAGACTGATCTGACATGAGAAGAATCTCCTCATCAATTTAAAGGGACTGTGTGGAGTTTCTGACCAGTAGTAACGATATGGAGTAATGTTTTAACAAATGGGTCTGCGTTTTCTTTGTATCATGGACACACACAGAGACGTCCTGCCGTTGGTTTTACTATTCTGCTTGTGACAGTTGCCAGCGGTAACGTGTAAAGAAACATAGCAATGCGCCAGTAAGGGCAGTGAAGAAGAAGACTGCAAACAAGCAAATATTTTAAAACAAATACTTAAAATTAGCTTTGCAAATGTTTCATGCAGAAGGACGAGCATTCGATATGTTTGTTAGGCCACAAGGAGACACACGATGCGTCTTAGTGAGAAACACTGAATGTACACATTACTTTGTATATAAGAGAAGATAATTAAGTGATATATTTTTTACAGTGCTCTTAATAAGACAAACAAGAAGTGCATTTAATCTTTCTTTATGCATATTTAACCTATGTTATGTTAATCCGATGGCATTTAGTTCAGACTTGTGTTCAAAATGTTACTAGGTCAGATTGCCGTTGTGACTTTTACATAAAAGGGCGCATATTCAGACATGAGACCAACATGTTAAATTGCCTACACATTAAACCAACAAGATGCATGTGTGAAAGGGGCTTGTGTTCTACTGCATCACTAAAGTTATGTATTCTCATATGTAACACACCTCTTACAAAGTGGCTGCTATTCTTGTCAGTAAAATCATCATGTGTCACATCAGTTCTATTAAGACTACCTTGTAGTCTCTAACCAGCAATGTGGTATTAGAAACATCTTTCATCATGTTTATTACTGGTTTCCTGAGTGTGTGTTTTCAGTAATTAAGTGTTCCTGACCTGTAAACTAACCACTTCTTTAATGTGTAATCATATTAGGTCTAATACGTACAGTAGGAGGAAAAAGTCCTCAGAATGCTTTCACCGGTCAATGAAAATGAAGTATTTAACAAACTGCACCAAACTTGGACATCGACCTGCTGTTTACCTCTGTTGATTTTTAGTCTCTGAACTCTGCACTTTCTAATTCAGAATTGATTGGTTCTAGCTGTAAGTCTGTTTGAGTTGCAATCCCTTGTTTTCTGTTTCAGCAGAAACTCTACCACCAGACACCTGATGTTAGTTTACAGTATTTTCTACAAGACAAACTGTGCTAATAACACCTTGTTACTCCAATAGACGTAACCACTGACCCTGCAGTTGAGAATATGTTAACTGATCAATTCCAACACTACTTAAATCCTTAGAAGGGCATTGCTAGAGATTATGCGTCCCCTGACAACAGCTCAATTGGGACCCTGGAACAGTCAATGTGTGCCAAATCTTTCCAAACACTAAACAGCAGAAGTTGGGGGAACTTGCTCTAATAGTAGTGAGTAGGTCTCCAAGCAATCCAAATCCAGCTAACCAAGTGTGAAAACAGGTCTGTTTCAGAATACTTCCATCAAACTGAATAGATTGTCACTACTGTAACATGAACATAGATGGAGTATATTAGATACTTTCCTCCAAAGGCCATGATGCTGCAATGAACTGCAGTTATGCTCGGAAACATGTGATGATGCAGCAATGCCTTCAAAAGTTTTGACCAATGCATGCGTTGTGTGCATCGTCACTATGTCTTACTATCACGCTACTGATAAGTAATAGCACCAGTCATTTACATTAACATTCTGCAAAAACATCTGTAGTCTTATGCAATGTACATATAAGATAAACAGATTGAAGAATCTGTCAAAATGCCATACGTAATTTCGTAAAACATAATGAAACATGATATACAGCCATGTGACATGATCAATTAATCACATTATTAGACTTCCAGTGTGTGCAGCAGAGCCACGTCTGGAGTGGAGCGCAGCAGTCTGTACTGGAGTTTTCTTGAAACAAATCCCAGACCAATATTTTAAAGTGGACCATAATATCACTTCTCTGGTCCACACCTGGGATCAAAACCAGCTTTCATACTTCACCAAATAAACTGAGCTCTTGTTGTATGAGGCCCAATAATATTGGCCATCCTACTCCCCAAGCACTAAGCCAGAAAAGGATTTAACTGACGCTATGTGCGTGAAGATACAAAATGCTTGCCTACAACAGACAGGGTCAAGGTCTGTGAGTGGTATATGAGGAGTGGTACAGCATTTTTTGGCATCAAATGTGACATGGGACATTCTATAATTATTCATAGACATGGTACAGTCATGGCAAACTCAAATCTCCAGCTCGTCACCAAGGAAGGCAACAACCTTTTACCATGCCACCCTGTCATATGGAAAACCAATTGCGTTACACCCATGTCACAGGCTGTGATCCAAGTTGCTTACAGTAACAGCTCAGTACGGGTTTCCACCGTGGAAATTTGGTATATGCTATAGTGTGGGAGGAACCACCAGCATGTCCAAAATCGGACTGTTGTTGTTTTGCCTCCATTGCTTCCTCTGTGGATACCTGCTGAAGGGCTTGCCATTCTTTGGTTGGCAATGACGAACAAGTACAGTAATCCCCTGATACCACACCAGGTAGGAGTTATTCAGTTTGACTTGTGTCTGAGTCAATAAGTCCATTCAAACTGTGGCTGACTTCCACCGAGATGGGCTCAGGAGCTGACTCTCCTTTCAGAGGTCAAAAAGACCAAGAGGAGGAGAGTCTGATTCTCCGTTGACTCATTCAAGCAGTGAGCTGCTGCTGTGTAGGCAAGGACACAGACGATGAATGAAAGTCTGCTTCTTTATGAATAGGGTTTAGTGTCGCAAACCAATGAGTGTTGTATTTCATATGTCACAGTTTATTCATATAAACGGTACAGGCAGAATTGGCCAATAAGGAGCTGCATTACCTTGCCTGGAACAGGGAAAGTGGGGCCTCCTCCTGGAGGCAGATGGTAACCGGGCCTTCACTCATGGTGCCTGGTTGGGCACAGCCTGAAAGAACTACATGGAGCATCCATGGGCAAAATGTTTCATATTTGAAATATAACACCTTCCCAAAATGATGAATCAAGCCAACACTATTAAATGATTTGACCCAATTTCAGCTTGGACTCATAGTTAGTTGCTGTTTGCAGCGTTACTTTGTTTACTCTCTTTATGTATTGTGTTGTGTGATTAACTCGCTGTCAGAGACAATAAGGTATTGCGTCTGAAAGTGGGTCTTGCTATTTAGGTTAACGCAGACTGCTGTATACAGTGCAACATGCACACAAATTGGGCACAAACATAATTTGTACACACATAACATACACATCCATTTAAATGGTGTGCATGGTGTTTATCTGAACCTTAATATGTCCAATTTGTGTCTATATTATCTTTGTCTTGGCTGTTTCTCCTGTTATCTCTGTGCGTGTACAATATGCTGTATGTGTGTGACATTTTATTAACACTGTAAAACACATACATGTACACACTCAGCTGGAAGCTGAGAGGTGATGATATAGGTGGAAGTGAGAGGTTATAGAGGACAGGATTTACCAGCAGGCTGATGATTACCCCCACTATCACCCCTCTAACACATACACACACACCTCATTAAATCACTCCTACATCCCCATCTGTACTGAGAACACAGAAATAGATGCCAGCTCTGCATGTGTTAGTGTGTGTGTGAATTTTTGCATGTGCCGTATGTGAATGTATATGTGTGTGTTTTAGGCTTGATTTACACAAGTGCGTCAGGGTGCTGCAGAAGCTACATACGGAGGCTCCGGAGCTGACGTGCACCTCCTCAAAAATGTAAATACATGTTAGGACACCACAGAGATGCCATGTGGAGACCACAAGAACAGTGATTGGTCAGCTTGGGTTGCTTGCAGTGACAGAGTTATGGCAAAGGGTTAGTTACCGTGGGCTAACTAATAATATGAAGTCAAAGAGCAGCCCGTCCAAAAGTGGTAAAGTCTTACCTTGATCTGACTTCTTCAGAATGGCTATCCTGGTATCATGGTGGCGATAAGATATGGATTAAGTAGGATACAGCTCCAGTGTATTAAAACAGGAATTAAAGTATACGCTGGTGGCACTGTGAAGTTGTACTTACAGTGTACAGCGGTGCTTTGAGCTAAATGCTAATGCCAGCATGCTAACATGCTCACATTGACAACAATTAAAATGCTGATGTTTCACAGGTATAATGTTTACCATGTTCACCATCTTAGTTTAGCATGTTTGCATGATAACATTTGCTAATTAGCACAAAATACACAGTACAACTGAAGCTGATGGTAATGTCATTAGTTCTGCGGGTATGTGATCATAAACCAAAGTATTGGACAAATTACAATTTTGAACTGATGATGGCGCTATAAGTGATTACAATTCATTCAATGTGGACATGAATGTTTGTACAAAGTACAAAATCTATGCTAATTGTTAAGATATTTCACTCAAAACCACAAATGTCAATATCATGATGGTGCTTGAGTTAAAGTCAAGAAATTCTAAGTAATTAGACTTAATCCTCTGGTAACCATGGCAATCCATCCCATAGTTGTTGAGATAGTTCAGTCTGGATCAAAGTGGTGGACCAACCAACCAACTGACATTGCCATCCCTGGAGCCACACTGTCAGCATTGCTAATAATATAATAGATTCCATGCAGCTGACCAGTAAACATGGCCCAAATTCACCAAAATGCTGACTTAATTCTGTGCAACAGCTGTCCATACAACATGAGTTTGTAATGTTGGACCCACCAGAGGCTCAGTGGAGACTTAAAAGTGTAGTCTATGATTCTGGAGAAAGCTTGTTGATATTTGAACTCAACAGGTAAACGAATACACTCCTCTCTACAGTGCTCCTTCAAACTCGCGTGAGTAACGCACAGCATTAGCTTGTCCTGTGCACGAGCNNTCGGTATTTGACGACCTGGGTTGGTGGCTCTACCAGAGTCGCTCTGTTTGTTTCCCGTTTACAGAGCCAGGGCTGTGTATGAACACAGGACTGTTTTTTCAGTGCACACACAAAACAGAAAGCAAGCAGATGGTGAGGAGATGTTCACTGAATTTCACAAAAACTGTTTTGGATTAGAATCGTAGACTACATCTTTAAGTGCATCACAGGGGCCTGTTTCACAAAGCAAGTTCACTGAGTTATCTGGGTAACTTTTCTGAGTAAAATCTAGAACAGGCAAACCAACAGCTGTCAAGAGGTGAATTCCCTCCCTCTGGATATATGAGCAATCAATGCTGTGCAAACTTTACTTTTATTTTATTCTTGTATAGTTGTATTTATATTAGACCTTGGAATAATGGAAGTATGCCTTGGTAGTGAGTATCAATATGTTTCTTGTGTAATGCAGTTTGGTTCACAATAAAAATTTACTGGCAACAAATGTAAGATTTTTTTTTTCTTTTCTGGGATGTTAAATCCATGAATCACTCTTTTGAAAACCAGAGAGAGGCCACTTGCACAAAGAGTACAAGCTTTGTGCAGGAGAGTGAAAGGTGGTCTTTGGAAGCGAGTTTTCTGAGAGGCCAAAACTTCACTTTTAAAATTTTATTTCCTACACCACACTACACTTCTACATGGCTTAAAATTTGAGCTCACTCAACCCGGTGAGGCTGATTGGACCGGAGCTACAGGTGGGATAAAGACACTGTTGCTTTGGGATAGTTAGCAGGAAACATGGCTGCTGCTGGTGAGAAGTTAAAGTATCTTAGAGTAGTAAAAGCTCACTTTTCTACACATAATCCCAGACATTTTGGTTAGATGTTTATGTTTGAGCAGCAGCAGCTTGTTCGCCCCAGATGCTACAGTGGTGCATCAAAATAAATACATAATGCAAATACATTATGTCAAATATTTTCTGCCCCACATTTAGCTTTGTTGTGTCTTGTCACATTAGTGACTGGGAGTCTTCCTTATAGCCCCCACCCAGATCCGTACTAGCCACGGCACCAACAAATGGCATGTTCTCCTAAATATCCAGAACATTCTTGGAAAGACGCCGTGCTTTACTTGACACTTAACTTTTAAACTATTCCACTGACAATTGAGGTGAATGCTGGTTGGTTTTGCTGTAGCTAGGCAGTTGGCTGGACTGAGTCCAATCTCTTCCTTTTCATGTTTCTCTATGTCACTTTTGCTCTTCCGTCTCTTGTTGTTCACTCATTCCTCGAGGCCTCATTATTTGACTTGGACTGTCAAAGTTTTCTTCAGTTTAATTTTGTGTTGAGGTTTTCTTCTTTTCTCTGTGGGTCTGAGGTTGGAAGTACAGGCAGGCCTTGGCTAAGCTACAGTAGGTAGGTTCGGAAGACTTGCTGTGTCTTTTTAACATCTTATTTTGTGTCTTCTACTTGGTTTTGTATTTAGGTTTCCTTTACTTACGTAATGTTTTCTTGAATGATAAAGGTTGAAAGCGCCAATATGCCTCTACCAAAGTGCTTGTTGGTTGGTTGAATAGCGGCTAGACCCCTATTCCTTCGTGAACTTTGTGAAACCGACAAACAATTGCCGAGGTGTAGAAAGGTAAAAAATGACATCAATGCCTTACAACAAAGATTGTCTGAAAGTGTGTGCTGTTATCCCCTTGAAAGATTGTCGCATATCGCCCCATGGCAGGCTTTTCACCCCCCATTCGAGTGTGGCCATTCGGAACAGCTATAAGCGCTTTTGCTTTCAGACGTGGTCAGATGGCACGTCATACAAAGTGGTTTGTTTCAAGCATACTGACACCTTTAGGCAAACAAGACAATTTACATGAGCACACATACACACTGAGGAACAGACAGGCACAGAATTATTACAGCATAACAATATATATCATTTATTTATTGTTACTTTACTGTGAAGAAGTTGGTTATTGTAGCTTTTAATCAGTGTCCCTTTAGAATTTCACCATCATACTGAATGCACTGCATTGAATAAAAAGTCTCTCAAGAACCTTTAAGCTTTTAACCCATTGCGAATATAAAGCTGTTCTACACTCATAAATAATGCAGGATGTGTAAAGCAGATGCATTACGTAGAGCTGTATTGTTCAGACACTCTGTTTAATGAATAGGCGTTGCTGAGAGCCATTACCTGAAAGCAAAGCCTTCCCTGATGTCTTCTCTTCCCCTGTGCATTAGTTGACCAGAGTTGTTGTGTTGGGAAGGCAGGGGCTCTGGCCTGGTTCTGACAGTCTAATGTTCATGCTCAGTAAATTGTGTTGGGATTGCTCCCCTGGGAGACATGAACGTGACAATGGTCTGTGGGTTATAAGTACTCGTTCATCGACAATATTGTGAGTCTGCTTGCCCTTTTCCTTTGACTAAGGAATTAATTATTCATCCGCCAATGGGAGATAAAGAATGCGGAGGAGAGGAGAGGAGGTGTTTTTGTACACAATAGATTCTGAAATCTTTTTAGGTGTCAGTAAAGCTGAAATTAAGGCTTCTGGATAAATGGAAACAGTGGAAACAGACAGAGGAGCATCTTTATTCTAAATGAAAATGTCCTTATATTACTGACTCCGGGAACCACATCAAAGCCAGCCACGGAAATTAAAAATGCCGAGGGTAAGCATTCGTGCCATCATTTCCACAATCTCCCTTCTGTAACAATAATCAGTATCAGATCAGTCCCCCTGTCACCTGTTGGCTGTTTACCACATGATTTATTTCACCAGAAGCCGGAGACACCACCAGCAGTCCTCAAATTTTGGGTTGGTTTTTTTTTTTTTGCTCTGCCATTACGGAGCCATATAAGTCCAGGAGTCAGACTGTAAGACCATTTATCTCTTTAAATCTGTACACTATTAAAACACATCATCCCCCTGTCCGACACACGCCATGACGTCAATGCTCAGAAAGGCTTGACTCACATCTTTAATATCACAATTTAATTTAAAATGCACTTTACTTATCAAGTACCAATTAAAATGGCTGTCATATGGGGTTGTAATAATTGTGTCGGGATGGAGGAGGCAAGATTTCATTGTTTCCCCAATTTGCGAGATGTGAGATAATTTGAGCTTATAAATGTTACTTTATGTCACCTGCACTGCAATCAGACAACCTTTTCTTTTAGACCTATTCCAGCAAAAAAGACTCATTCCTGTCTTCATAGCTGAATAGTTTTGACTGTGCTTGCTATGTTTGCTAATGCTATTCTCAATAAGAGTTAAACCTGCGGTAAATCATTTTTTGGGGGCCACTCGGGGGCATCGCAACAAACTGTAAACACAACCTTGACATGTAACTTTGACATATTGTCACCTAGGGCTGTCTTGAATACCATTTTGAGGCTTCGAAGCTTTCTGCTGACTACTGTAACTAAACAACCCATGGAAGCATTGTTAGTATTAGTATTTTGATTAGTGCAGCTTGGAAGACCGTTGATCACCATGGGAGCCAACTAGCGCTGAGATCGCAATCTAATAACTGATCACTAATTGATAAACTGATCATAAATTAATAAAGTGCTCAGTAATTATATCCGCCACAGCCACAAATTTGCCACAGTGCTGAACACAATCTTGACTTTTTTGATCTTCGTCCCTCGCGACTGCACCTCCCCTCTGGTGCTCCCTGGGCAACACTTAGTGCACCAGCAGGTCATTTCTTGCGCTGACAGGAAGTGGTGAGTCGCCAACAGCACCTTCCTGGAACACCGCGGACGCCAGGAACCGGTTGTAGGAAAGGAGGGAGAGCTGGGTACGTGGGTGGCAGGATATCAGATATAGGATCATCAAGACCGAGGGAGGTGAAGAAGGATAGACAAGGCAAGGCTGAAGAGGAGGCGGAGGAGGTGGTGGTGTATTTGTGTGTGTGTGTGTGTGATGGTGGTGGTGGTGGTGGTGGTAGGGTGTCAGAGAAATTGCACAGTGAGGTGCAGGAGAGGACTATAAATACAAACCTGCTGCCAGCACAGTGGGCAACCTCCAGCCAGGTTGGAGTCGTTTCCATAGCAGTAAATGCCATTTATCTAATGTATTGGCCTATTACGACCTCTCCTTTATGTGTTCCTGCTGAGGGATCCCCTGCAGTCTCACAGCAGGGCCACCGACGCACAATTGATTGGGGAGTCGTTCTATTTCTGCAAGCAGACCCTCACTCATGCTTCTGCCTCTTGCTCTTCCTTTATCCCACCCCTCCCTCTATCTGCCTATTCTTCTCCCTCCCTCCCTCTATCTATCTGTCTTCCTCCGCCTGTTCCTCTTTATCTCCCTCCCTGCCTCCCTCTGTCCCTTCGCCTTTTTCTGCCTCTGTCTCTTTGCTCTCCGAGGACTGGCTACAGGCGCATTGTCAGACCGCTCTTGCAAAAATCAATAATATCATTCTAATTCAAACTGATATCAAAAGGCACAGGGCCAGCAAACCATTTCTCTCTAGACTTATCATAAGCCCATGTTTTTCCACGCTGTTTATTTTCTACCGTTTGGTCCTTTCGATCTCCTCTTTAGAGGGCTCCTCTGGGCTTCACTCGCCCAGCATGTCTGAGCAGAGTTTAGATGTTACATTTGACGCTGACAAATTTGGCAGAGTAGCCGTGAGTATCCATGAGCACCCGTTTATGAGATATCCGTTTCTGTGCTAAGCACCCCAGATATTGGCATACAAAAGCACTTCTGCAACAACACAGGCAGAAGCCTGCCTTAAACGGAATTTTAATCTTTCATAAGCTAGGCCAAGAGTAAAACAAGTAATTATGAATTCTCAGAAGCCCAATTTCTTAAGAACAATGCAGGGGGGATGGAAGCATAATGTAAGGGTGCATTAAGCACTCATGTTTATTCCATTTTAAGTCAGCCAGTATCACTTTCTTAATGTAATTATTGCAAATCACCGATCTCTCTCCCCCTCTGGCTATACCAAACCACTAATGCTATTCCACACTCCCCCAAAAATGCATGTCAGCATGTTTTGTCCAATCACAGAGTCATTTGTGAAGCTAAAATGCAGTCCAGCCGTATGAGGAG
The DNA here is from genome assembly GCA_003416845.1 of Oplegnathus fasciatus. NCBI lineage: Eukaryota > Metazoa > Chordata > Actinopteri > Centrarchiformes > Oplegnathidae > Oplegnathus > Oplegnathus fasciatus. The sequence goes on along the minus strand of NTHP01000003.1, from coordinate 173,398 downwards.
TTGTTTAAGGCCTCGAGGTGCTGTTGCAGTTCAATATTAATGAGATAATTTGATCACGTTAGAACCAATGCAGACGTTTTGTGGTTGGATCATTCACAGTCCATCTGGCTTGTAGTTGGTTTACCAGAAGCATTTTGGAAATACAGTAAGCTGTTAGATAGTTTGTAACTGGCAACGCAGCAAAAGAGCATTCTTACCCACTTATTCTTGAGATGTCAAACATTTTATCCTCTAAAAGCATTTTTTTTAAAAAGTGCTAATGGAGTGAGAGTTTGATATTCTTGGAATTTCGCCCTTTTCTCAATGCAGTTTCAGGGTGTTAGAGACACAGGTTTTACGTGAACCACATTACTCGACCTGTTTCAAGATACTGTCCTGTATTTCTTGAAAGCACTGAACTCTATTACAAGATGATTTGCAGTTAACTGCAGCAGTTATTTAAAGAGCAGTTGTAATGTTCACAGGCAGTCACATATAATTCATTTTATATAGAGTGGGCGCAGTGAGAATGTGCCACCTATTTGTCATTGTTTATATTCACCAAGTCAGCCTGACAGTCGGTCGGTACCAGTTTGTCACGCTGAGAGTACGTAAGACTAGTCTAGCCGTATAAAGTGGTGTTGATAAAATGAAGATTAGGTTTTGGCACAGACTCCGTCTGGAGATAATGACCAGTTTGTTCACCACAATTGGAGAACAAAACTACCACCAGTCTGATTCTGTCTTAATGCTGGTGGTTGGATATCAACATCAGGAGTTTGCACAGGTGCAGCTAATATGGTAAATTAAGAGGATTGCTGCCAGGCTTAGTTGATATATAGCAGGGATCAGACCTTAAACTTAATAATAATAGGGCGGGG
>NTHP01000003.1:130841-149277 GCA_003416845.1 Oplegnathus fasciatus | reverse complement strand
GGGGGGGGGGGGGGAAGGGAGATTCACGTTTCCTCAGGGCGGGAGCCATGGCTGGGGCTGTCAGCCAATGGTGATTGATGGGCGGGGTTACGACAGGGCACCTGGGCCAATGCACACAGCTCATCCAGGGAGCATGTTGGCTCCCCAACACCAGCTGGGCACTACTATTCCCTCTACAGTACCAGCAGTCTGGAGCAGACTATGTAGCAAAGCGGCCGAGGAGCCTATAGGAACGGCCATGGGTGACGGTTCTCTGTCAGAAGACTGATTCTTGTTAACAGCAGTGTATAGTTTCAAGGCAGCAGACGTGGCGGCAGCAGTGGGAGAGTCGTGCAGACACCCACCACTGGGAGGATGACACATACAAACACAGACACTGACGCTGCTGTTGCAATACAGTAACTAAGCAACAGGAAACCTCACACACTGACCACTGACACCACATAGTAATAGAAATATGGGTTAGCATCTCACACTCTCTCTCTTTCCTTTCTCTCTGTCTCTCCCTCTTCCTGTTTTTTTCTGTCAGACCCAGCAGACTCTATTCCAGACTCAAACACAGCTGAACAGAGCCTCCTCTGCAGCTTTCTCTCCCTCCACCTACTCCTGCTCTGCAACAGTACCATACACCTCCTCTTTCTTCTGTATTCTGTTCCTCCCTCTCTACACCCCATCCTCCTCCTCTACAGAGACTCACACCAGCTCCTGCTCTGAATTTCCTCCCTCCAGCTCTTCAAGTCTTCTGTTTCTACAGTGTTCTGCGCCTCCTTTTCATTCTGTATTTCCTTCTGTAATGACCCCCATCCTCCAGAGCAGCATTCAACACCTCCTTGTTGTCCTTCTCCTCATTTGGCCTCTACAATACTCTTCTCCTTGCCTGCACCACCACCTTGCCCTCCTTCTCTACAGTGCCGAGCACATCCTCGTCCATCTTCATAGTATTCACCTTCTCCTTCACTCCTCTTCTGAGACTCATGCCACTGCAGCAGACAGGTGTGCATTTCACACGCTATTTGTTTCCCTGTTTTGTCATTCTACCAAGCTCCAGCGGTCATCATTAATAACCCCAGTCCCTCTCACTGCCTGTTTCTGTGTCTCCAGGCTGATGTTTCCTCCAGCCTGCTGGCAGCGCTGCCAGGCTCAGGGCCTCCGGTGCACAGAGAGATGGAGGAGTTAGATCAGTCCAGACACACAGGAAGCTAAATCAAGACAGCAAGCTGCACACAGCAACACAAAAGCGAAGTGGGCTCTCAGAATACTAAAAGATATGATGATGGTCTCACATAAAGTACACTATTAGAGTTAGATATTCAAATAGAATATGTATCATGTGGGGGTGTAACAATAAATTATATTGTATCACAGGCTGTTGGAGTCATTATGGGAACTGGACAGTATCTTGTTTTTTTTCTTTCAGTGCCTGGTGGTTGCTTTTAACATTGCTTTTGTTGTGAGTTATAATACGCTCATACTGATAAACCAGACTAAATGGGTCAGGCAAAACTCCATTCGTTTATTTATTAGTTATATTGCACTTTTATTAAGCTGAAAGTTATGACAAAATAAATACATTTAGGTCTCGCCCAATGCCAGCTGGGATCGGCTCCAGCACACCCGCAACCCTCTTAGGATAAGCGGTATAAATAATGGATGGATAAATACATAAAGAGCACATTCTCCAGCATTCCTTATTTTTGCTGTATTGTAACTTTATTAAACTGTGACACACTTGCATTACGTGAATTACAAATCAATGTGTACATTTTGTGAAAAGTTACACCCCTAATATCACATTGTCATGTTACACATTGGCTTAGTGGCTGGTATTGTGGCCTCAGTGCATGCAGTCGGTGGGTTGGGTCTTGGGGTGTCCTTCTGTCAGTAAGGTGGAGAGGACTATAGTTGGGTTCCAATAGCCAGTTTCCTTTTGAATAAGGGGGACTTGAACAAATACCCAAATTTGTTCAAGTCCCCCTCTACTCAAAAATGTGTTTTGCTTAGAGTTACTTTGCTTGTATGTTTGAGCTTCATGGTGCAGAACGATGTGTGTGCAGAGTCTGACATTAGAGGGCTGTTTTCACGTTCATGCCCTGAAGGGGGAAAGTGTCTCTGTGTGCCCCTTAAATCTCAGTAAGACATGTACGTACAAGCGGGATTTTGTGACATCACTGCTCGAAACCAATCATGGCCCAGTGTGCAACTTACACAAGAGTGATGTAGAAATTTAAAGGCTGTTCATGTACACTGAGAATGTTTTTTTCTAGCAAATCTTTGGTCCAGCACTTAAACTTGTGAGGTGAAAAACATTTAGTATTATTTAGTACATTTTGGGGGTCGACCAATATGTTTTTTTCAGGGCAGATACCGATTATTAGTGCAGTAATCAAGGAGACCAATAACCGATATACATTTGCAGTAAAAATTAAAATCTTAGTGTCCAAATTTAGAATAACACAAACTCCAACACAAAACTTTGTTTAAATGCCTCCAAGCGTATGTTACATGAAGTGCTGCAAGAGAGAACTTTTCAACATTATATAAATAAAGTGAGAGAGAGTTAAAAGAGAGGCCGCAGGCTGATATATGCTTAAAGTATATGCTATATGCTTATATTATATGCTTCATTTATTACAGTAAAAACACATTTGGGAAGCCTTTAAGTTGTTTTTTTAAATTACTGATCAACACATGAACTTGTTGATATTAGCTCTCTTCTTCAAGTTAGCTCTACGAGACTCAACGTTAGCTTGCCGTTCAATAACACCCACATCCATGTAAACACACTCCATGTAGCTTGCTAGCTAACCCGTTTAAAGGCAACAAAGGCAACAGAGTTTTATTCACAACGGAGGCGAAAGCAAAGCTGAAGTTATGTTTGCTTGCTACCGCCATTATTACCATCGGCTACCTGTAACACGCACATCCCGTAGGCTGCGACTCTGGGCATTTTCAGTGGTGTAACTGGGAAACTGGGCATGCTTGTCATCATATAAATAGATCATAAGATTAGATTAGATCAGATACAGATTAAATCAGCATTTCATATCTTCTGCTGTTCATCTCATTGTCAGGTTGTAGCTACAGGTTGTGAAGATTAATTAGACGACCACTTAAATCTGTACCCGACAAAAGCTGATTACCGATAAGCGAGTTTTAGTCATTTAGTTACTTGCAAATGTTGAATTAATTGGATTCAATAAGGGATAGGATATTGGATTCGGATTCAATAAAATCAAACATCAACTCTAGAGAGGACAATGTAATTCTCCCCTGGATTTGAATATGTATGTGTGTTTATCTGTGTTAGCCCCATAATGGACTGACGGGTCATCGAGGTTGTTTTTATTTTCTCTAAACAATGTGCACTGGGACAGTCTGGAGTCAATAGTGTGGGCTAACACTGCGATTTGCTGCCAACCTTTGATTGTCTCTTTGTCTAATATCATTTCCTGCTCTGGGCAACTGTTCCCCTACGGCCACGGCAACAAATACAATCAACAGCCCTAAGTAGTTTATTTAAGGTACCATATATTCACTTGTGGCAACTCTGCACCTCCCACACAAGGACATTAGTTTCCTTTCAAGAGAGGCTTTTGTGATGCTCTGGATTATTACATCACAAAATTTTCAAACTTTAAATGGAAGGAAAAGTGCTTATCTGATTGGTTATGACTTAAGCCAGACGCACAGATAATGTGTTTCTCTAAATCCAACCTAATTTCCAGCTGCACTGTTTGCCTCTGGCCTTAAAATTACCAAAACTCTCGCCACACCCAGTGCACTCACATCCTGTGCCACTGATTCACAGACACAGAGCCCACAGTGAGATACGGAGGAAATATGTTCCTCTTTTTATCATCTGTTTTATGACAGCAGCCTTTCTTCAGGGTCGTATGTTCTTCCTTTCCTCCTTCCTTCCTTTTTTCCCCCATCACTCCCTGAAGCCTTCCTCCTTTCCTACACCTCCTTTCACTCCCTCTATCCTCCTAATATCTCACTCCAAGTCTGCTTCTTTCAGTTTTCATTCTCCACATCTTCCCTCTCTTTATCCATTCCTTCCTTCCCTCCTTCCTATATGCTCACAGTCTGGTTCAGTGAGGTCATGAAGGGATCTGTGTCCCTTGGCCTCTGTGAGGCAGTGTCCGGTTGGTGTAATTATGATGGATGGAGTAATTTCCAGAGGCGCCTTTCGCCAAGAGGGTTGAGCCCACCATGCTTTCTCTCAGCTTTAATGACTTTTTAATAGAGCTCACTCCCAAACCTACATCACACAGTGCCAGTGAGAGTCACCGACAAATCACCGCTGTTAAAGCAGGTAATGGCACAGCAGGACATGGGTGGTCCGGGCTCTTTAAAAGCAACTGCCCCTTAGGTAACAGCAGCTCTCTGTAGATGTGTGTTGGGCTGCCAGTTACTGGGTGCACACTCAACTTTAGGACAGCCTGCCTGAGGAGCTTAGGCTGATGAATCCATTAAAGGACTTTTAAAAATGAAATTAAAAGCAGTGTTTCCTGTTTCTAAGTTAGCAGTAATGAGTATTGTACTCAGGTCCAGCAGTGATGTGATTTACACAAATCAATAAAGGTTTATAGGATTATGGAATCAGATGGGTCTCAATATTCACCTATGCCCACAGGAGGATTCACAGATATATTTCAGGATTTATACTGTATATAATTGACTTGTCATGTATGAACTTTGCATTTGTTTGTGGGTTTTTTGAGACTTTCCTACCACAGATCTTTTCAAAAGGGAATTATCTGTAGCCTATCAGACGTCTCCTCTCATTTCAGCCAATCACATAAGCATAGATTATGTTAAAGTCCTACCATGTCCCTACTGATTTTGTTGCTCTATAATAACGTCACCTGACGTCCTCGACAGCACAGTCTCTGTAAATAAGATTTGCCTAATACACAAAAGTTAGGTAGTGCCTCTGGGACATTGGCACGCAGGTTCTGTGTCTGTAAATGAAATTATGTCTGACTAGATTATTTGCATGGTTTTGAAAGTTAATTTTTTAAAACTCATCCAGAATTCCAAATAGCTATGGGTAACGTTCTTGTCATTAGAGTGCAAATCTAGACATTAAAATGTTGTAAAATGTAAAACATGATGTTTTGTCACAGGTTAGAAAACTGTCATCTGCGTAGAAATGCATTTGCCATGAAGACAGTTAGAACATTAGTACATGTAAGTAGTAAAGAGGATTGGGCTCGATATCGATTCTTATGGAAACTGTTTAACTTTAGTTATCTTTAAAAACACTGATTTTACATCTTGCACCTGCACACATTGAGCCACAGCTGACAGATTATTTACAAAGCATTTGTAGATGAGAACAAATGTGTGAGTATTCAGCAGCGACAGCTGAAACTGATCAACATCAGGTCATTTGTCATCCAATGCAGTCATAACATCTTTGACAAGTAACATGATTCTCATTCTTAGTGCTGTTGCTCACACCACAATATACACTCATATTGAGATAATATTAGATCTTGTCACTGACACTTTCTCATAGTCCGTGTGAGACAGCAGGGCATGGGTGCTCAGTGTGTGTGAGCTCTTAGCTTCAGTCTTCGTAACAGGCAATGTGTTGGTGGTCCCAGTGCAAGTCACTGAGTCTCTATCTTGTCGCTCCTGATAAATTCCTTCAATATAAATGTGCAGTGCTGACTAAGGTTTCTGTTAAAGGGGCCACATACAGAGAATCTGTAATTGTACAAACGGAATTGGACTGATGCTACAACGTCAGCTTTTCTGTAACAATTTACAAAAGCTGTACACTTTTAGTACTTCAAGTTATTAATTTCACTTTTAAATTACATTTATTCTGTACTAATAATAATACATTTTTATTTCTATAGCTAATAATATAGCTAATGACTATTTTTGTATATCTATAATAAAACTAAATGTAATTTAAAAATTACAAATTTTTAAATAATAGCTCATATTCAAATACACTCCAGGTCTTATATAATAGCCAGCGACACGGTCCACACAAACAAATGAAGGCGTGGTAATAAAATGAGGGGAAAAAATTAAATTAGCTGTAACATGATTATTGTCATAATAAATTGAGTGTGATGTACACTTCCACAACATTAATACCACAGTCCCATAGCCAAGAATCTGTTGCTCTGCGTTTCTTATTTTGGTAGTTTGAATATATGAAGGGAGAGTGTTCAAGCCAAAATGTGGTGTTAAGTTGCTCTTTAAAGAAAATAGAGCTGGTGTATAGAGTTTGTATTGCTAGCAAATAGTAGCAACAGTAAATTGAGACAGGAGGAGGCAGAGGGTTTATTACTGACCGAATTAAAAGGGTAAAAACTTTGGAAAATTAGAAATATATCTCTGATAAAGCGTTGGGCCCATATTTATCAAACTGATAAAAGTACAATTTTGGACATAAGTGAAAGATAAAAGTAAAAATCCTTCACTTTTACGCCTACTCACAAACTGGAGAATAAAAGCAATTTATTTCTTACAACTTGAATAGATCTTAAATTTAAGGGGTGCTCCCTTAAGAAGTCTATTATGCTGATAAAGAGTGGATCCTAGATGGCTGCAGTACAGAAACAGAGGTGAGCACAGACATGTTCTGGAGTGATTGTACAAAATATCATTGGTCACGATAAATAATATATTAGCTGAAGCAATATCTACAGAATAGAGCAGTTTGAGCCTATTAGCTGCATTTGATTTGAACATTGTATAGGATATTAAGCCAAGTTTTGTTTTTGTTTTGTTTTTGTTTGTTTGTTTTGCATTTATTAGGGTGTGCAACCAACAATAATAAAGCTAATATTTAATTTGTTTGCAATTACTTTCCATGCATTTTGTTTTTCTATATTGTTTCTATTTTAGCCAATTTCCTATTATTGTATCCTTAAATATTACAAGTATATTAGATTGTTGGTAATTGTTGGAGATATTAAGGATGTCACACAACTGAAAAGAACGTTTTAAAAGAATTAAAATGTGATCTTTTTTTGCGGAACATGTGTGGGCATACTGTGGCCATCACTGAGTAAGATATACGTTTCTTTTATTTGTTTTTTTATGAATGAACATATGACAGATGTAGGGTAAGCCTGTCTCTGATTGGCTATTACTGTACAGAACAGAAATGTGGTTAATTATATGATGTTACTTGAGACTTGCTCTTAAATGTTACTTTCACACCAAATGTGGTGACAGAACAAGCAATCTCAGAACAAGCATACCTTTACCCTTAAAGGTGGGGCAGTCATTGTGGTGGTTGTCACAGCGAGCACAAACTATAGAACCATCATAAAGGGTGAATAAAAGAGGAAATTTAAACTCGGTTGACCGCACTGGCCTGACCCAGGGGACCTGTTCGGTTGCTGCCCTGTGGTGCCCTGACTCATTTCGTAGGGTCTCAGGCCCGGAGGCACTGCAGCTGCCTCTGGATCTGCTTGGCCACCTCACTCTCCACCAATTCCCCAAACCCCCACCCCAACAGTTTCCACCTTTTTTTCTTGTCTGTCATCTGATGTTGATTTATATCATAATTCAAATCAAGTCAATATTTCTGTTGAGCTTAAAAATTCCCTTAACAGCCCTACACCCATAACACACAGGTGTTTTCATTTAAGTGACTAATTAGACCTCTCCTCAGGACTGTGTGGGCTCGTCAGGCTGTGCTTGATTGACATCTCCCTCACTGTCTAAGGTTGTTTTCACACCTAAGTTGTTTGGTCCGTTTAAATCGAACCCTGGAGCGTTTCGTTGGACAGTCCGGTTGGTTTGGGGTGGTGTGAAAGCTCATTCAAACTCTGGTGCAGACCAAACAACCGAACTCTGGTCCGCCTGAAAACGGGGGTCTCAGTTCGCTTCCAAATGCACCAGAGTTCGGTTCACTACAGGTGAGAACGCGATCCGACCCAAATATAGGAAGTCAACCAAAAAACTGTGCATTGCGGATGATAACTTTCACATCGATAACTTATTATGACCTCACTCGTTGTCTGTGTAACAAGGACAACACATCATGATCCCTCTCTCTCATCAGGGCCTGCCTTCTCCTTCGATACTGTCTCACTCGTCTCATTCGCAGAATTAAATGTTCAACAACTCGCTGTCTTGTCAGCTGCTCATATTGTTTGCCTTCTTGTAAAGCATTTGATTGATGATGGAAACACCGAAGCAAAACCAGAAAAGGCCACATAAATTTGGTGTTGCTCCATTATTTCCGAGATCAGGAAGCGTCAGCGACTTTCACTTGGATGTTTTGTCCAATAGACGACCGACCGTTTTGACCGCGTGACTTTTGTTTACAATGTTTGGTGCGCTTGACAGAGTACAGCGTGAACACTAACCGGACCAAACGAAAAATGCAACAATGTTGCAACTTCACCACCGAATCTACCGGACTACAGGTGTGAAAGCACCCTAAGTTAGTTGCACCCATTAGGACAGGACAACATGGAGTTTAACTTAAAAAGAGGTGTAATCAGCCAGAATAAATGAAAAGACCTATGCAGGGCCTTTAAGCTTACAATTATTAAGCTTACCTTTCCCATTTGCAGATTCAGAGCATGGAAAATGACTATGAACTAGACTGCCAACAGAAATACAAAGTCAGATTATTCATTTTATTCATATATAACAAAAATACACTTAAAGTCTTTTCTGTTTAATAGCAGAAGAAGAAGAAGAAGGAAAAAGAAATCACATATCTGATCCTTGACTTCTGGACAGCATATAGTGTCAAAATATCAGAAGATTAAATCTCAAATTTTGTCAGTACACATCCTTCGCCTTTTGTCAGACTCAAAGCTTTGAAGCTTATTTTCAGCTGTCAATAGCAGGACTATATAGCGCCCAAAACAAACACAACAAAAAGATTCCATTTGGAGAGTTTCAGCTGTCTGTAACTTCCTCTCAAGCTGTTGTCTGTGCGTCACCGAGTCCTGAGGTCCAGCAGAGTGTCTTCTTGTAGAAACTGTGCAGCGACTTCCTCTTCTCCTTCAACGTAGGTAAAGCTGCGGCAGCTTCTTGTTCTTCCTGTCTCCTCTTCTCTGATGGAGCGCTGTGAGATAAAAATGTCTCGCTTTGCCTCCATATTTTCAGTGGCTGCTCTTTGAGTTGCGTTGTGCAGAATCTGTGCAGTGAAGAGACGGAGCTCTGGCTCGAGGTAGGACACACATAGGGATGACTCACCAGAGAGTGAATCAGTGAATTCCAGGAGTGGATTCAAGGACTCCTTCATAGACTCTGGCACATTAAGTGCCTGGTCTTCTTGTCAACACTGAGTGAGATGACCTTGTGTTGCTTCGGTATCATCTTTTGACGAGTGCCCCACATGGTTGATGACTCTGCCACCAGCTTGAGTACTGGCAGGTGTTCTTCCTGAGCAGCAGCCACATTTCTCTTGTTTTTCCAGATGCCAACAGTTCATTTCATCCTCTTGTCTTTGCCTGCTCTTTGAGGAAGAGAGGTAAATTAAAATGTAAAATAACATTAAGTCAAAATAAGTAAAATAAAATATTTCAGAGATGATATAACATTAAATAAAATACATTTCGCCTCCTGAATTGTATTTAGTTATGAAACATTTTATCCTTTTCTGTACTGATTCATTCTTTAAAATTTTATTACCATTGTCACAGTTAATCTACATTTGGCAATGGCTATGAAACAGTAAGACAGGAGACCACTTACCAACTGCTGAGTGCAGCCATTGCCCAAAGCACTGCAGTCAGGTCCAGTTGTTTAGTTAAGTGGCCTTCACTATATTTGTCCCACTGTCAGTTGTAGTGCACACTTGTCTGTCTTGACTCAGCCCCGGGATGCCGGTGCATCAGTAAGGCTTTGGGCAACAACCTCGCCTGTGTGGTCTTCAGGGAAGTACAGCTCTTTATGGGTATTTATTCTGAGGAGTAGTGGATGGTGAGGTTGATGTATGGTTGACCACAGATCAGAGATGGTAGAGAAGATTTTCGGGCTGTTTTTTCAACATTTCCAGGATGAAGAGACATATTTGTGGCCAGAGAGCTCAAATCTCTGGTCAGTTATTTTCACCGGCTTCTTGAATCCCTCACTGTCCACCATGCGTATTGACATCATGTCTTTTTATGGTTAAAGGAAGCAACAACACACGTGATGGCACATTCTTAATTCCTCTTAATGCATTGTGTACTGTTTGTCTATCCAAGCTGTTCTCTAAATGTCCTGCTGTCAGTGTTTGCTACTGTTAGCTAAATGTTTGCACGTTCTGCAGGTGGAATATTAAGTTGACCAGTTTTTAAACCATTTTCAAACTGCAAGCTGAGGCCAGTGAGACTCTGGTGTCAGCTCCAAGAGGTATTTTTAGTTGCCAGCAACTAGCTTTCTAGATAGGGTCATTTGTCTTCGGCAGTAAGGATTTAAAAAAAAGGGGATGAAAAAAAATAATGTTAATTTCACCTTTTAGCTAGTGCTACTGCCTGAACGCTCGTAGCACCAGAGCTCTCTGCAGGCTTCCCAGTTTGCCTGCAAATATACTGTATGACGGGCAGCTTATCTGACCAATAGAGGGGCAGCGGTGCCACGTTCAGATAGAATACCTGCCCCATTTATCCAAAAAACAGAGTTACTGCACACCAAAACGCAGACAAACGGTGAAAACAGAAATAAATCACATTCCTCTGCTCTTGCCATATTTTGTAGTGATGATAACTTTGGGTTGCTGTTGTTGTCAGTTGGTTTGCAATCACACATTTCTTTATTTAGACACAATTTAGTCCATAGAAAACCACTGTCAATGTTTTCAAGTTTAATTGTAGACCTTTTAATTGATGGGTAGGTCAGTTTCAGTATAATCTTACAGCGCAGCATCAAGCTCAAGTATTGTTGTTATGGCTAGTTTAATATAGTAGTTTAATACTTTGTACACTCATCTGTTGATTGGATGTTTGTTTGAGGGTTTCTGTTGTACAGTTTTAACGGGCACCTGCCAGGCAATCACTACCTAGTCCCATTAGCTTCACTTTCATGTTCACTTTTTGTATTAAAAAATAGCAGGAGTGGCAGCCAGTGTTCTCTACACCTTCTGCAGTTTTCTCCACTTTTATCACCACTTTTATTCTCCTCCACATCCTGTTCACCATACTCGCCTCTTCCACGGTGTTCTCCCTCTCATCTTCCACCATCACCTTCTCCTCACAGAAACGGTCCTCCACCTCCTCCTCCTCCTCCTCATGAATGTATACGTTGCATTAGGCTCAGCTGACACAGGTTGGAGGCTGTGTGACAGACTCAGATGTTCGCTCTCATTCTCGTAGCTGTCAGCCCAGTTTGGTGGCTTTACTGTGTCACCATTCACACCATCCACTCCTTGGCATAAATATCTCATGAGTGTGTTTCCGTCTCTTCCCGTCGCCTTACGCCAACACAACCAACTAAACCGCAGCCATTAGCTCACGCGTACCTTACAAGTGGAGATGCTCTTTAAAGCACGCAATCCTCACAGTGGTCAAGCTGCGCACGACGACCCGAGACATGAAAGCAGCTGGTCAGCAAATTGTCTCGGCCCCTCCACCTCCTCTCTGCATCAACCCTTCTCGTCCTCACCACCACAGTGCTGAGCTGTGGACTTGTGGCCTGTAAAGAGGTTTAGGTGCAAACAAACAGCCCATTTAGTAGCATCTCCCCTCCATTTAGGCCATCATTATGGCCCTCAAGGCCCTGGCTCAGCACTGAATTATGAATTAAGTTGTCAGGAGAGCCTCTGCTTATGAGCTGAGGGGGTCATTTAAATTTAATTTGAAAAGGGATTCTGTTAAGAATGTATGCTCAGCAACCTCCTGTGGAACTTCTCCATCAGAGTGAAGAGGGTAAGTACTGACAAGGGCAAATGAAATAAAAATGGCTGGAAGAGCATTGACTAGCTATAATAATGCATAGTGCATGATGGGATGAAAGCTACAAGACACTGACATTACCAGAAACTGTATTCGAAATCATTATCAAAGGTGGAATAAGTGCCTGGAGTTGATCTTTTTTGGAGCCAGGCGGTATTTGCCGGAAGATGTGGTGTTCACCTCAGAGGCATTTAAAGTTCTGCTGAGCTGAAATGAACTTACAGCAGCTTTTCCAGAAGATTGTGCCAATTTTGTTTTTTGTTGTATTTTGCGATAAATTGCAATAACATTTAAAAACTGAAACTCAGCTGTAAAGAAACTGAAAACTGTTAAAAACTCAGAAAATAAGTTCTAATCTCTTAGGGTCTTAGAATGGTCTTTTTTTCCCCCTGAATTTAGTCTCTAGGGTAACTTTCTACAGTGCCGTATAGCGTCACCATTAGGCTGAATAAAAAATTTGTTTAAGATATTAAATTAGAACTGGTTCAGTTGTGGTAATCTAAAATTTGGGTTGAAGCGATACTTATCCTGGGAAGAAGCCTGGGGAGACGGGCGTCTTTCCAGGGTCCTTTCCACTGTACTTACAAGAATGTTTGTTTGTGGGGATTGATTTTAGCTTGAGTTTTATTTGACTCTGGCTTTTGAAAGTGCTTCTGATTCTTTTTATGTGTTGAACTGCAGTGATTGGTAAAACTGGAAAGCATTCTTCCCAGTTGAAATTCTGGGGGGACATGAAAAACTGATGAATATGTTGTCCATTCATCAGTGATGTTCGAATATGAGCTACTGATTTTAGTTTTAATATTCTGATAGCAGGATTCTAATAATATTAGAGATACTGGCTATACAATAGTGTTAGCCATTCACTAATAACTAACATGTTCATCAGTTGTTAGTGTCCCCAGTAGTTTCTATTGAGAGCTTCAACAATTAGTCGATTAATCAGCCAACTGACAGAGAATTAATCTCCAAACGTTTTGATAATAGAGTAAAGAATCCAAACATTTTCTTGTGTAAGTTTCTCAAATGTGAAAATCTGCTGCTTTGTCTTAAATTGAATATTTATTGGTTTTGAGACATTTCATGACATCACATTAAAACTGTGTTGGGCATTTTTGACTGTTTGTTCTGATGTTATGTAAACCAAACAATTAATTGATTGATCAAGAAAATAATTGGCAGATAAATCAATTATGAAAATAATTGTTGGTTACAAACAAACTTCTATTGTGTTGTAACTTAATTCCGGTGCTGTGTACCACTTGCAGCATTTTTATGTTTGTTTGTTTATGTTTTTTTACTGTATTTTCAGTGTTTCTTTATGCTGGGGTTGTTTTATTGGTGACGATCTTCTTTCCATTCGCTTGTGTTTTGACAATTTGTTTGTGTTAAAACATAAAAATGGTGCATTTGGCTCTCTCAGCTACCATACATGTGACCATTGTTTATCCTTGTGATTACAAAATCCTCAAGGGATTGACACTGGTTGTAAAGTGTTTTCTCTCAACTATCATAAAAGTCCTCTTTCATGCCATCACAGGTTTTATTTACAACAAATCATGCCTTCCTTCTCGTGACTCTGATGACACTCACATGACCTTACTGACCTTATGGATGTGATGTTAAAGGTGTAAACAATTTACAGAGATTAAAAAACATGAATGGAAACTAAATATTCTTACTCATTCCTCACGGAAAAGAAGCTGGAGTGCAACAGTCCTTTATCAGGCAGGCAGTATTAAAATGGGTCTTCTACACCGGCTGCCACGATGCATGCAGTATGCAACACAGTCTCACATAGTTCCTGAGGCCTTCCTATCAAAAGCGCTGTGTCTTTTATCATTGCAGAAATGTTCAGCAGCACTTTGAAGGAAAGATACAGATGAGTCCTCCGTCTGGGGAGTAGTGAGCTGTGCTGTTTGCAGTCTCTGTTAACGATGACAGCACCGTCTTACATGATCCTCGGCGCCACCCTCTCTACTAACAACCTTCCGGACAAGACTTTGACTTTCCTACCTTTCTGACAGATGTTTGGTCCTGCTGCAGCAGCTGTTGTCCCTCCGATCCCAGGGGACGTCGGACGGGAGCTGCTGCCAAAGCGGAGCCATTCGGAAATCCCTCAGGGACCGTTGATCGTCATCAGAAAGGTCTTTGGAAGGGGACTTGCCCCTTCACAGGCCACCGCCAACCAATTATCCACACCGATCAATGAACATACTGCATGTGAGCGCACGTGTGAAGGTTTCCTTTTTTTGTATTTGTACTCATCTAAAGACCACTCATCTGATTCGGTTTCATTTGATTTTGCGGCGGCAGGTGTTCTACATTTGTAGCTCTTTGATCACATTGAAATCAAACACCTCTGTTTCCCCTCTTTATGCATTATTATACAGCACTGAACCAGTGAACTTGTTCCAGCCTTCCTTCCATATGCTACTGGTGACCCGGAGGTGTGATGACGCTCCAGTCCAGCTGGTGGTTGGTGGTGAACCGCTAACCCCAGCAGCCAATCAGATGGCCTGTAGGCTAGAAGGAGAGGAGGAGTGCTGTGAGGGGGTGACAGTGATGGAGGAAGTCGGGGTCAGTAAAGGGGTCATCTCCATGCCATCATACTGCACAGTAGGATATGACCTTAACCCTCCTGCTGTCCATTCACACTCTCTGTTTCCTCACCCCGCCTCCAACCCCAACACTCCATTTGTCATCCGTCCATCTCTGCCTCCCCCCCGCCCAACACACACAACAGTCTGTTTTGGATTGACAGCTCCCAGGGAAATGGGGGAAGGATCTAGTGCGATACCAAGGAGGTGGCGGATACAGACAGTCAGAGGAGGGGAGGAGGACTCACCCTGCAGGCCGGAGGTCTGCCTGCCAGACACAGTATGAACGGATTTGCGTGCGTGTGTCTGTGTGTGTGTGTGAAAGCCAGTGTGTGTTGGAGGAGGCGAGGCAGAGAGTGATGAAGCAGAGGAGGGCTGGATGCATTAGAAAGGGAGAAGAAATAAGAGAAGGAAAAAATAAAGAATAAAGAAGAGAAAAAGACGTGTTATATATATACTGTATATTCAACCATCCATTGTAACACTTGTACAAATGTATAAATGACAAGATATATATATATATATATACATATATATATATATAAAGATAAATTACATCACATATACTAAATCACAGCAGAATAAATAAATGTAAAAGTCTGACATATTCATAACGAGAATGACTGAGCGAGACACAGCTTTGGATGGAGGGATGGGAAGGAGGAAGGCGAGAAGGAAGGATAGACGGAGGTGTGGAGGACTAAAGCCTCCTCCTGCAGAGTGGAGACTGGGACAGGAGGAAGCAGGAGGAGCGTCTGCCATCTCCAACTGTTCCATCCCTACAACATCGCACACAATCTCTCGCTCTTTCCTAATGCATGCAGATTCACTCGAGCTAGACTTACACAACGCAGGAACAGCCAAAAGTGAAATATGAAATATTTAGTTTGATGATTTAATAGGTTGCTTCAGCTAAAGATACAGCATCACAGTACACTAACTCTGTCGCATATAAATCATCTCTTGTAAATTCACATTCACACATAAATTCACACATTTACATTTTTCAACATTAAGCTTACCCATTCGAAAAAATATGCATTTTATAGGTTAAGAAATATGGTCCAGAAAAAAATCCCATTTATCACTGGTAATAGCCCTTATGTGTTTTCTCTATGGAGCGCTGTATCACTAGAGTGCTGTCACCTCTTCACCTCCTTACATAGCTTGCTTTTAAGCGCATCTGTGTAATGTGGTAAGTATAATACAGGATCGTGGCACATTGAATATGCCTTCATTTCCAAAGATTCTCTTTCGTCAATTGCTTTAAAGCGGCTTTAATCAATATCTTTATACCAACAAGGGATCAAATGACTGTGTGTATGTGACAAGGATCGCTCCCACAACTCTAAGGAGCCTTTTAGTGTCCTCTAACTCACTGTTTTGATTTTCCGGCCCCCAGTTTGACTGTTTTGGTTCAGTCCCATCGCACTCATCAGCATCATTTACAGGCTACTATTTCCAGCAAAAAAATCTTTAAAAAATGACTGTGTGCTACCTTCCCAAAATTACCTGCGAGCTGGTGAACCTAGCGTAACATTTAGCAGCTAAAGAGCCAGATATGTCCCTCAGGAGTTGATGAAGACCAGACCAGAGCTAAAAGCAGAGTGATTAGTAGACTTACATTCGCCAGGTGGATGACTTCAAATGAATGCTAATGTTGTTCTGGACTTGCTTGATGTGTACATAACCAAGTATATGCTAACTATTACTACTTTTTAATGTGACAATGTGGCAATGTTGTGTTTGCAGCTTGTTTCTGCTGCCTCTTGGTGGCTAAAAAAAAGACATCATTATGTTTATCTGTGACATGATAAATGTAGTGTAACGGGAGCACAAGTAGAGTCAGCGAATTCACTCATTAATGTCAGTTACATTAGCCAACAGAGTGCACTGATGTGATTAAGGGTGTGTTTTATTGCTCGTGAATTCAACTATATATTTGTAAGAGGAAAAGTTTTTTGTGCTGGTTTTGAGATGTCCTCTTTTGAAACATCTGTCGCCAGCCTGATACAACGGAAATAAATTGAATTTTGCTTGTACTGCTCAAAACACTGAGAAAAAAAACTTGATAAAAGCCAAAAGGGGTGTGTATTTTCAGAAGCAAAGTCCTGCTTGTGCTGTATAATTCACCGACCTTGTAAATACTTTTATGGACTACAGAACTTCTTCTGTCGAATGTAGTTTCAAAGAAATGTTCACGGTGAAGTCCGTGGATTATTCAGACTAACTAGACTCTTTGTAAACTCCTGTGGTGAAAAGAAAACCCTAAAAAGTAAATGTGAAACCAAATCCCAATGTGAAAAGTGGCTAAAATATTTTTACATGCATGTGATAATTATTAGATGAAGGGCATAAAATATGCAATAAACTTAATGGCATTCCCCCCCACCACACACACACACAATGACACCACAGCTTTTACATCCATAATAATAATAATAATAATAGGTGTTTGTGATTGGAGATGAAGATGTTTATCCAGCCACTGGAGAGACAGAAACAGCAACGGGACAGACCTTAGCAGGAGCAACGGGTCGCTACAAAATACAGCTCCTCCTCCTCCAGTCTGCCACCATAGCAGTCAGAAACCCCTCAGCAGCGCAGCAGGCACTGCATTTGTTGCATTTTCTCTAAACACCTCCACAACTGAAGTAGAAATACTCTATTCTGAGGTTGTAAAACTGCCTACTGGGGTAGAAGTAGTGGGTTCTGTGCTGGGGTAGTAGTGCCCTGAAAAAATGGCAATTGAAGACAGTTATTAGCATATCTTCTTGGTGAAGCTCTCTACCATCAAAGTATTCATGCCTTCTTTCAAGGTTTTCAAAGCCTTATCCACAATCCTTAGACCACATTTTTTTTCTGCCAAAATTCGAACCGTTCTGGGTATTTCACATGAGAAATGTGTTTATTTGTGTTTGTGTCTGTGCTTTTCTCACTCATTCAAAGTGGGCGGAGCTCGGTTGGAAAAGATGATATCACATACTTCTGCGCACCAATCAGGATTGAGCAACATTTGACTCAAAATGTGATGACAGTTGAGGGGTTATCTGCCTTTTTGCCAGGTCACTTTTTTGCATTTTTCTGAACTTCTAACTTTGATTGTTGTTTTGATTGTTTGGCGGCTTTAACTTTGCAATACAATGTGCTGAATCTATTTTCAAGCACTTCTATGTGGAATATCTTAATTTGCATTGCTTATATTTATATACTTTTTACTAGTTTAAAGGCCATATATTGTTTTGCAGTAGGTCTTTTTTCTTTCCACAAGTTTTTGCTTGATAATAGCATATTCCTGTAGATTACAGACTGTTAGAGATTGTTTGCAGTGTGGTTGCTAGCATAAACTGCGCTGGGGTAGTATTGTATGCTTCTGTACATTAGTTTATCTTTATATATCTCTATATACACTTTTATTTCTATCTGGTAAGATGCTAAACTGAATTTAATTGTACTAGTGCAATGACAATAAAGTTAAATCTGATCTACAGTAATGTGTTTTTAGAGTTAGTTAGTGGAAACACTAGAGAGTGAATGCACTTGAATAGCAGTTAACAAAAAGGCAAAACTCCGTCAGCAGACTTCTGCTTCAGTGTGTGCAGCTGTGTAAAGGCGAAGCAGGATGGGGCTGAAAGTGTGCGTGCTTAGCTGACTGTCACTGAATGATTAAGGGTAAGAAATATAGTGCAGTGCTGGTAGCACTGCATGGTGGGAGAGTGGAACTAAGGAGGGTGGTGGTTAAGGCGCTTAAGGTGGTCCGGCTCGGTAGGGATCCAGAAGCCTTGCTCTGAGCCGCACTCCTTTACCTGCATGTTTCTGTGCTTTATTATGTGTTACATAAAGAATCTTAATAAGCTTCTTTATCAAGTGTTTTGGTAAGCTGCTATGAACGACTGGCCTGCTTACATCCCTCTCAGTCATAAGAGATTTGCATAAAATAAAAAAAGCAGAGTGTAAACACAG
>NTHP01000003.1:120725-130829 GCA_003416845.1 Oplegnathus fasciatus | reverse complement strand
GGGGGGGACGCTGTGTGAGCGGAGATGTGGAGCTGTCCTTTATTCTCACTAAGTCAGGTTGACTCCAAACAGAGCTGGCCTGTTTTCTACAGATGGTTGCTGTCTTCTGGAGCCAGGCTTTGCTTATAACTACAGATGACACTGACAGGTCAGAGTAGAGAAGTTTGACTGTGTGCTCTGTTGCTCTGAGCCCATTTTCACTGCACTGCCAAACTGCTGCCAAAGTATGCAGATTGCATCTGTGCAGTATATTTTCTTAGATATTTATATACAAATTGTTATATGAATATAATGTTGCATCACCCAACAGCGCCAAGGAAGAGGAGATACAGTTTGCCATGCGGTGGAGGCTTTTACCCCCGCTAGTGCCCGACAGTGCCATAAGTGAGTGTACTATTATTAGCACAGGTCACCCCAATGGAGCTGAGCCCCTCAGCCTGGCAGTGCCTCGCTCTGTGCATTGAACTTCAAAGGCTCACAAGAATAAGGTTAAAAAATTCAGCAGCTGCTTTAAAATCAGTTTGAAATCCCCAGTGAGAATGAGGCCAGTGTGAATGCGACAGTGTGGTGGGGTAGTAACATCCTCTGCTCTACGTGCAACTGCCTCCGAAGCTGCAGCGGGGCTTGAAAAGCGGCCATCAGCCACCTCCGAACCGCGCGCCTCATCCTCGGCATTTACCGTCTCTCTTTTACCCTTTTCGGTGGCGAAAAACTGCAAGACCTTTCTGTTGACATTTGTTATCCTGGTGCTATCATGTGCTATCTAATTGGATGAAGAGGTAGACTGTGGGCCAGCCTCTGGCAGGAAGAGGAGGCGAGATACTTTACTGAAGTGAAGCCGTGATCTTCTCCCTCTGCCTGTCTCTACCTGTTCAGGTGTTTTGGAATTGGCCGGTCTGTTATTATTAATATCTGTTGATCTCAAAAGGGGAAAACCCCTTCATAAGACAAACCAATAGAACTGACTGTACACATGTGCAAATTTGTCTTGCTAATTTCTGCCTGGAGACAGTTGAAAATTAATTAATTGTTCTAGAAAATGAGAAAAACATTTGACTTTATTTCTCCATCAACTTAACACAAATTTCAGTTTTCTCATCATGAGGGATTCAACTCAGCCAGTGAAAACAGCTGGATAATGTCCTCTGTGGCTCCGGTGGGAGCTTTCTAAAGTAACTCTTGTGATGTCATTGTGATGTCATCAGGGTTATCTCTGATAGCTTGGGCTTGGAGACTAAAAGTTTATAAGGAAAAGCCTGTGTTACAAACTGGGGCATGGAGGTCAAAAGATGTGGGTATTTAGCAGGCAGGGGAAGTCTGACACAAGATGCTACTAAGTTGCAGCATGGGAAATGTAGGATCCAGTGTTTTTGGAGCTTGACACATTAGGGACTAAAAATCTCGGCCTCTTTTGCTTTGTTCTTGACTATTCTTTTTTTTTATGTGCCACTCGCAAGTCCCCCAACTTTATGAAAGTGCAATATTATATTGCTGGATGAAGCCTTTAACTGCTGGTGACAGATCATATTAAAGGGTTCGGACAAAGAACTCTACTCAAGGGGTTTATTATTGCACTTCCATAAAGTTGGGAAGACTCCCAAGAGATAGATTTTAAAAAAGAACGGTCAAAATTTTATGTTTTATTTACTTAGACCCTCCCAGATGAGGGTAATTTTCTGAGACAGTCCTCCGGATGCATAGAAGACATTTTATAAATATCACATTGACTTTGACATGCAGAATTGGTGGAGTGCCACTTTTACATTTATCTCTCCTGCGTTTAGAGTTATTTTACACCATGAGCTGCCCCACAACCAGTCTTCTCTTGTTTTCCACTGAACGAGTTAAGTGCCTTGCTCAAGGGCACCTTGACATTGGTTTTCCATGGAGGGTAGAGAGACATTTGGACACTTACAGTTCCCTGATCTTTTCAGGATTCAGAATGACAACCTTCTGATCCCAAGCCAATTTTTCCAACCTCAAAGGCCCTTTCACTACAAACTGTGTGAAGACACTTTCATCAGACCCCCCTTTGGAGATAAAAGCAGCAGCAGTTGCTCTTTTTGTACCTGTGATTGCACCTTGATTTGACATCGGGTATCAGAACCGGACTGAGGGCAGCATCAGGGCAGCAAGAGGGCAACAGGAGGGCAGGAGGGCAGCAGGAAGCCATTGTCGGCTGGCAGTACAGTAAGTGGTTCTGTGTGCAAACCAGTTAGAAATGGCCTTTATTAGCTCAACCTGACCTTCACATCTCACATCTCAACTGACAGAGCGGGGCTGCAAACCCTGAAAATAAAGGTGGAAAAATCTAACGCCAAATGTCTACAATATTAATATTTTTTTGTCCCAGCAGACACAAATAGAAAGAACAGGCTGACTGCAGAGAATGGGTCGGGAACATCAGAATGCTCTTACCTAAGACGAATTATCGTAGCTATTCCAAAGGAACATTAGCCTGCTATGATTGATATTTTCAGTATGAGTAAGAGGAAGCCAAGTTGATCAGAAAAGCTCTCTCTGCAGTCCCCCTCTGAGGTCACCACACAGGCGTAATTACAGTTTCTCACAGTGCTCCTGTGCGGCTGGTGTGCAAATACTGCCATCTATTGTTAGACAGTGAGAATCTGCCTGCTGCTGGAGCACAACACTTCACCTCCAGCAGGCCTGCCAGGCCCCTGCCGGGCCCACACAGTTCAGCATTAAGTGTGCACTCCAAACGGCAGCAACAACATTTGGTGTTCACGCTTCAGTGCTCGATGTGTACTCATTAACTGGTGCACTTCTGAAAAACCAAAACACTCCAACTCTAAGTTAGTTTGACAGTTGCTTAAGCTAATAATCATGTTTGCTGGAAAACGTCCTCATATGCACTGAATGTCTGACTGATGGCTGACCAGATACTCTTTGGTTATGGGCCAGTAGGTATAAAACTTTTAAGAAATGGTCTTATGGTTCTGAACTTTGTCTTATGAGTCAACAAAAATCTATTTACTTCATACTAAAAGTAACTTTTAACAAAGTCTAATTCTGCTGACTGCAGTAAGGTGGAGTGTAAAGAAAGTGTAAAATAACAACTAAACGTGTCTAACCAAAATGCTCCCACTCACGCACTGAATCAGCCAAAAGCAGGCTTTCAATGTGTTGTGTCATGGCCGCATCACATCAGTGGTCACAGCTTCATACTCACCTTGTCATGACAAGGACTACCCATCATGCATTGTATCAAACATTATGTATTATGCTTCAATATATTGAGGTGTTCAAGAGGAAAGCTTATATAAGTATTTCCCGCTTTACTGTAGTTATGTTGACAAAGTCAGATATTTTATTTGGGGAATTATTCATAAAAATGTTAAAGAAGCTAGGACAGGATATAGTAACCATTTACTGTATCCCACCATAACACCTATACCATGTTTCTATGTTCACAGACATTTTTAATTGTTATGTTTTTTTGGAAAATTAATGGAACTAAGCCATCATTTATGTTGTTAATTACACCTGTTCTTTTAGTCAAAATGTCTGCTGTTAAGACTTGTAGTGTGAGTACCCTAAATACTAAAGACCTGCTGAGCATCGGCGTGCAGTATGGAATTGGGACACACCGTTGGTCCTCTGTTAACAGAGGTTTCCTAAGGGAGTTAAGAGTGACCAGCAGATACACACTTTCCATATTCTGGAAATATATGATAAGTTGATAAAAGGTGTGTCCCAATACACACAGCACCCATACAACATGAAAAAGTCCATGACATGATGAATACAAACTATTGTTCACACGTTTGTGTGCTCCTTCTCAGTGTTCACATTAACCACATACTGTATGTATCAATAATAAAAAGTTCAGTAATTATTATATTAGCTAAACTGTGAAAAACAAGAATTGTGGTGAGTTTAGCAAAAACCTAGAAATGACAAGTTAAAATGATTCTAAATATATAAACTTGACAGTAAACCTTTTATGGAAATATCTTATTTTGAAGTAAACACCTCTGAAACAATTAATCAGAAACAATTCAACACAAATATTTGATTGACATACAAACATTTTATAGGACGTCCACAGATCCACCATTTCCTTCTTTAACTCCTTTAAGATTTTTCTGAGTAATATTCAGAACAGCATCTATTGACATTGTAAACATAGCTGTGGGGGAAATACGTTATGTAAGCTTTCCTCTTGTATGTGTCAATATATTCAAGTTCGCAAGCCTTGGACACAATGCATGATGGGTAGTCTTAATCATGACAAGGTGTACATGAAGCTGTGATGCAGCTCGCCATCTCTTGAAGCTCGATATTGGGTGATTGAATGCTTGAGGGAGGGGATTGTGGGTGGACATAATTGTAGTCTACTTACCACTTAAGAATCACACTTCTTTTTACTTAACTTCTAAGGCCCGTTTTTAACGATGAATATTTTGACTGATAAGTCAAAGATTAGGAACAACTTTAAGATGACTTTATGGAAGTTTTATACATAACAGCAAAGATATTACTTGGTCATGTAAAGTGCAGGTCAGATCTGGGGTTTGCTTACTAACTTAATTTAAAACCCAATATACACACAGTGTGTGTGGAAAAACAATTTATTTATACAATGAAACACATACTGTATATTGAATGAACATTTTATGATACAAGACAACAGATAAGTGACAAGGGTAACTCTCTGGGCCTCATAAATATTGTTCTGTAAGTCAGTGTCTCTGTTCTGTGTTTGGGCGTCACAGGCCGAGGATGAAGCGGTCGACCTTCATCATGTACGCTGGTTTCAGGTAGCGCTGCAGCTCGCTTTTCTTCGCCCACAGAAAATGAGCGTTCGGGGCTGCGGGGGGGCTGCTGTCTGACAGAACGGCTTTGAAGAAGAACACCTTTGTTCCGACCGAGCTCTCCGTCCGAATGGCTTTGGGCAGTTTGTACTTATACACTCCGCAGGGGGCGTTGCCAAGGAAAGTCGCCTTGAAACCAGCTGCTGCGGGAAGAGAACAGGATGTGAGTTAATTCAGCTGGAGACGAAAGGTGAGCTGAAGTGCAGATGCTCCTAAATGTAACGCAGTCTTACAATTGTATAATTAAGTGTGGTATTACCCTAATGCTCTGTTTCTCATTCTCTGCTGTGACAACAACACTTTCCTCAATTAGGTTTTAATCCAATCTCATGTCATCTACATCTACATGCTCCCAGTTGGCTCAACATGCAGGGTAAGGCACCAACACAAACATGTTAGTGATTCAATTCCCACCGAGTCCAACTATATTAAAAATGGATTGACTCCTGCTACTGTAAGACACTTTAAATAAAACCCTCCACCTAATGGCACACGTTAATGTCAAGTGGAAAGTCTTAATGGGGAGAGATTGATGGAGTCGGCACATTAATAGTTCATGAGCAATGTTGTGAAACAGTTTAACATACTCGGTCACTGGCGTTTTATTGAAATGCTTAAGAGCTTAAAAGCTTGATTTCCTCCGGATGCAGAGAGAGAAAAAACGAAGAAAAAAGACAGTTTTAACAGCTAATGTTTAATATCTCGTGTGAGGGATCATTACAGGATCACTGCAACATTTGTTCCATGTTTTGCCGCAAACTTCCTTCCTGTCATTTGCCTACTGTCGCTGATCCATGAACTGAAGCCTAATCTACAGCTGACATCAGTGGAGGGCCTAAGTGGAAATGACAACTTGGAACCAACTACTGGAACGTGATTGGTCAAACGCAGCGTAGAGAAATGAATTGTTGGTTGGAGGATTAAGTTTGGTTTGACTCTCTTGTTGTGGTTAATATGGATGACTGCACTGTAAGTACCACACAGCTATTTTAGTTAAGAACACATCAAACTTTAATGATCCTGAGGATAAAACTGGGTCATTACAGCAAGAGATTAAGATGTGGATACAGTAATAATGCAGCAAACGGAGCGTGTTGACAATAATACAACCTATAACGGTACCTTATATCATGCAGTAAGCTACGGTTTTCAGGTTAATGGAAACACATTGGAACCAATTTTCCACCTCTGCCCTCCTCATTCTTTCCTATATTATCCTATTTACAGTTAATAGAGATGCTAGAATTCTAATAAATAAATGAGTAAATAAACAATAAATAAATAAATTAAAGGTAAGGCGGTAAAGAACATGTAGTTAAGATGAAAATAAAACATCATCTATCATAAAGTATCAGGTCTCTATCAGTGGAACTAAATGTGATTTTAAGCAGCATTAGTGCGTTGATACATGGCTGTTTTTTTGTAGGGATAATGTTGGTAACTTCAGTACATGTAGTTGAACAATATCATACAGACCTCCCTGATTGGTTAAATAATATTCTTTATATTAGGGAATACATTTGCTACTGTCTTACATGATGACAGTCTGGGTCTACCTGCCGTTTCTGTAAACTGTACTGGGAAAGGTAGCTCTGTTTGCTGATATATCCATTAAAAATTTATCTTTTCTTAAAGGGTATACACACCCTGCTGAATATCAGCACAAAATATCAGCAGCTTCATGTGAACATTACTTGTATCAGCCCTTAAAAACTCATGTTCGTGTTACCTGGCAGGGTAGCGAGGGCTCTCTCGGCCGTCTGCCGCAGCGTTTCTCCTTCCTGCCACTGAGTCTGAGGCAGCAGCCACAGCTTCTCACCAGCGACCTGCTGCTCGGCCAGAAGAACCAGTGAACTGGCCAGGCAGCGCTCCGGCGAGGTCAAGTCTGCATCTACATCAGCTAAACAAGAGGCAGGACCGTCAGCCGCTTCACAACAGCAACTGTATGTCTCTCTGTGACCGTCGAGCGAAATTTACACAAACTTTGGAAATGTCACAGGAAATAAAATGCAAATTGGGAGTGCTGGAGCGAACAGATTTCCTGAATGTCAAAAAAAACCTATTAGAATCCTGCACTGAAAGTAATACAAGTCTTTTTCCTCCCTGGTAATTTCCTTTAAACCCAGATGTGTGAGACGCCTTCAGATGATCTAATTTTCTTTTCCATTCAGTTTTACTTGATTAATGATTAGAGCAAGACAAAAGGCTGAATACTATAATATACCACATAAAATTACCTCCATTTCATTAGGCACGCTTGTGATATTTAAGCATATCTTCATATAGAGTATATTCTGCTTTACTTGTTCACTTCCACTGCTCAAACATTTTGTCATGCTGACCTTTGACCCTCAGCGCTGGCTGGAAGCTCTTCAGCTTCTGCACCCAGGAGTCTTCCAGGTCCTGAGCCAACACGATCTCTTGGTCCCCGTGGACGTCCTCGTCGTCTGAGTCGTAGTCCTCCGCCTGCTTACGACTCATTCTCTCGGCGTCCTCCAGCAGCCGCAGCTCGTGCTCCGACAGCAAGCTTTTCTCCAGCTCCATCTGAAAAGAAGTCAGAGCAGGTCTCTGTCTGAAACTTCAGGACCCTTTGCAGACCTCTATTTACTAACCCGGTCTGGAAATATCCTACAGCTGATGTCACAATACCTGAAATATCAGAGATGTGTAGAAGCTAGGGCTGAACAATATGCAAAAAAATCATATTGCGATTATTTTGACAGATATTGCGATATGAGTCACAACTTTACTGGGAATTTTTAAAGTTCATTTTCACTGAAAAAAATATAAAAATGATGATAGTGTGATTTTTGCTGGGGTCTGTACCAAACAAGCATGTTCCCTCACATCTGGAGAAGATGATTTGTAGGCCGGGACATCTCTGTAACACCACAATGCTTCATTTATAAAGGTATGTTGTGACACATTTTACTTTTATCAAAAAATTGCAGCTCCTGCAATTTGGATATTGCTCTTGGCCAGATTGCGATTTCAACCATATTTCGATTAATTGTTCAGCCCTAATGAGAAGCACAAAGCAATATGGACAAAATGTATATCATGATAATCCTGAATGACTTATATACTGTATAATACTTGTACGCAACCAACTGTTACTACAACGAACTTCATACTAATATGAAGTCTGTGTTTTTCAAATCAAACTAACTTGTTTTAGATCTCAATTTTAGACAGTTAAAACTGTTTACTTTATTGTTATTCATTCAGGCAACAGAGGTATTGCAATGTTTTATTTCAGGATATGATTCTAATGAAGTGAATCAAATACTAAATAAATTGCTGCCCAGCCTTAATTGAGGTTGTATATCTGGCTTAACTTGTGCTTTTTATTTCACTAGGCTGCAGTTTCACAAATTCCATGGCCTGGAAATGACACAGACTGGATTCACATTGCAGAATTAGAAGTTGCCATACTGATTATTGAACTAATTATCTCAAAATACACATTGATTCTATGAAGTGAACATACTGTTTAGTAATCTTAGGTGGATTACTTACAGTATGCTGAATTAAAGAGCATCCCCCAACAATTAGAGAGGGTTTATATCATATTTGATTAATTATGAGCGATAAACAACATGCACATGGCAAGTTTTTAAAAGGAAACCAGGTGTTACACTGCTCCCTGCATCACTGTTTACACCTCTCCATGCTGAGCAGACGCACCTGGTGCATCATCCGTTCGAACTGCTGCTCTATCGGGCTGCTGTCCGCTGAAATGACCGGCAGCCTTTGCAGACACACGGCTGCCATCAGAGTCCACGGAGAACTCGCTCTTTCCGTCACACCTTTGGTCTGCAAAGTCGCCCGACAAAGAGAAGTGCTTGAAAGCCGACGAAACCCCGTGTTCCCGACCGCTGTCCTGCTAAAACAAGACAGAAACTGTAGGACAGACCGACTCGCCATCCTGCTACAGGGCGCAGCCATCTTCTTCTGCTGCATTCAGCGTATATCCAAAAAATGGTCACCCTGGCAACTATCATGAAAACAGGCTGGAAGTGGGATTTTCAACCACGTTATTCCCTTGGCAGCACCAGAATACACGATAAAAACAAACACCTCTGTCAGTTTCTCTGGAGTATGAGGCAGATTGATCGTTACCTGTGGGCTTCAAGCGAGTGTTCACCATTATGGTTTATATTTACGATGGTTTACCAAGTACATGAAGGCAGCATGTCTCTACTTGTACCCACAATTCTGTGCAGAAAAACGAACAGTCTATTCAAATAAAAGTGGGGGAGGTCGATACTAATATACTTTTTTTTATAAAGAAAACATCTCGCTGTACATACTACAAAAATACATTTCAATATTTATCAAATAAATATTAATATTTTTCACTTAATTTTACAAGTGGCCGTTGTGTTTGCAACAGTAATAATAAAGTTGTTATGACCTTGCCACCCCTCAAAAAAGACAGAAAAGATACTACTGGTCCGGTCTGGGCTATGCAACGCCATTCAATGTCACGTTTGTTGTTTGTGAAACAGCTAACAGCGAATTCGTTTATAAACATATGAAACATGTATAAATTAAATTGTATATTAGTTAGTTCTGTGAGTAACGTTTGTCGACAGCTGGCTGCCTCCGTAAATGCAACTGGAAGCTCTCTGTAAGTGTTTTATGGGTCCGGTTTAGTAGCATCCTCGTTAGCTAACGGCTAGTTCTGATAAAGTCAGTCTGCTGCATGCTGAGTGTTTTCTGTAGCCTGTATTTAATTGTACATTTATTTATTTATTTATTTATTTCTATGGTACAATGGTTCTGATGAAATGTTGTGTGTATAGATGCGGAAGCAGCGGGTTGCAGCGCACTTTATGCACCAGTGCTGTCAGACTGAAGAAGACGGTCGAGTCCACCACAGCGTCCAGAGACTTCAGGTCAGACAACGCCACACGTGCACCTGTACACATCTGTACACATCTGTCCACTGGCAGATGGATTGTGGATTATTTCTGGTGTTTTCCCTTTGACTTCTGTGCTTGTTCATTAAATAGAAGTCGCTGCAGTATGATATAATTGTTGATGAGATATTAACCTCAGTTTTTGTCCTTCAGCCTGTTTCCTCCTCTGCCTGGTGAGGACAGCCCACTGAGATGGGGTGGAAAGAAGTTTGAGGAGTTACCAGTCGCTCACATTAAAGCCACATACAACAAGTAAGTGGAAACTGCAAATGTGACAATAACAAAGATTATTTGTGTATTATTGGCACTTAAATATTAAAGCTACACAGTAATATTAACACTTG
>NTHP01000003.1:107490-120706 GCA_003416845.1 Oplegnathus fasciatus | reverse complement strand
CAAAGTGCTTCGCAACAGTCGATACAAAACACAAAAAAATGTATAAAAATGTGTCTTAAGAAGTGAAGTACAATGAGGGACTGACTCTGCAGGCCTGATCTTCTCTGGCAGATTGTTCCAAAGTCTAGGGGCTCTGATAGCAAAGGATTAGATTAATATTAAATATTAATATTATCAATAGTAGATTCCAGAAATTCACTAACATCATTTTGTTCTTCAAATCATTTAGGTTAGGTGAGGTCAGTGGATCCCAAACAGAAGTAGAGGGAAAACTGAATAGACTTTTAACAGCAGACATATTAACCTGTCAGACACAATTACAACTAATGACATTACTGATTGATCACTATAACACACCCTGCATTTTTTTTTAGCAGTTTGCAGTTTTCACATTCACGTTTTATTTTGCTACCTTCAAATTTCTGCAAACCAAACCTGGTGGACTGAGTGAACAACAAAATAAGTGTTCATCCCTCCGAAAAGGCCTTTCAATAACACTTTTCCATGCATTGTTTAATTAGAACTAAAGATATAGTCAAAGACTTTTGCAAAAGAAAGATGTTCCATATGTAAAGTTATTCAGACACCTCTACCTTAGTGTTGTGCTTTTAAAAGAGACACATGAATCCTGCTGTTGGAGAGCAGATTGTAACTTCCAGCTGTCACTTAAAGTAGAAACAGATGCAAGTAATCTAATAGAAAACAGACAGTGTAATTAATTGTTATTAAGCTTAGCGTGGTGAAATAAAAAACAGTTTGATGCTCTAGTGGAGTCCAGTGGCCGTTGAGTTGAGTAGAAAGTGATTTGTAGGACGGGACTCCTGAAGCAGAAGAAGCTGCTGTGAGTCAAGCAGACCCCCACAGACCTGATCAACATTTTGCTGAGATTTTCTGTAGTTATGCTACTTATTAGCTGTTACATGATGCAGCCAAACCAGTTATGGGGAACGTATAACTTGTCATCACTGTGACAGTGTATGAAATACATATTTTTGACTATTCAAAAAAATGAACATTCCCATCAGTTGTGAGTCAGTGACCCAGTGAACTGTCCTGTCCTGCACCAGCACACACATCCAGCTGACAGACGACGCAGGACAGTCCCTGGTCAGGACGTCCTGCGGAACGGAGGGCTTCAAGAATATCAAGAAGTCGACACCCGTCGCTGCTCAGACCGCAGGCATCTCTGCTGCTGCGGTGAGTTCTCACATGTTTCTCTGACGCTCGTAACTTACTGAGAGATCACGTTCAGTGTGTTGCTCAAGAACACGTGACTGCTGAGGATCTGTGTAACTGGACAGTCTGACTAACCGCTAGGCCGCCCTGTGAATCTGTCAGGACGGTCATTTGTTCAGAATAAATGATTAGTAAAGACCACAGCCTGTTTTTTCACTCTGTGTAGCAACATAAACATTTGTTGTAAGTAAGCTGCCCTCTCTAAGGGCAGTGACAGAGTGCAGCAGTTGGTGTTAAATGCCCATTTAGACTTTATATTAGCCTGATTTATGAAGACTGCTGGCTAACAGGGTTAAGGTCACACTGATTTGCCATAAACACACTGGAGAAATTAAGTGTTTTATCGTAGTGCTACCATAGTCTTTTATCACATAGGCTGATTATCCTGACCTCTGATCTGCTGTTTTTAGATGTTTAGAGCTGAAAATTAAAATAGGGTAACTACATTTAATAGCTAGCTCATCTTAGCTTTAATAGGAGCTTTATCTCTTGTTTTGTTAGTGATTGAGAGCCCAGAGGGAAGATATGTTCTATAGAATAGAATAAAGTAGGGCTGCAACTATGGATTATTTTCATTATCTATTGATCTGCCTATTTTCTCAATTAAACAATCAATAGCTTAGCCTAGAAAATGTCGCAAAATCCTGATATAATCAAGATCACAAAGGCCAAGGTGTCTTGTGTGACCGGGGGTGCAAGGAGAACAAATTTTAGCTACAGGAACGATTTTAAGTGCTGCTATTTGGACCTTTTAACCTCCGCATCATTCATTTCTCCTGATGCTGGAGCTCTACCAAATGAAACGTATCCAGCTGTTGTGACTAGAGGAGTCTGATAGATGGACGGCTGGGCATGTAGACATCAATCTTCTGTGCGTCTCTTCCTCTGAACAGAAAGCCACAGCGAAGGGAGTGACGTTTGTCCGTGTTGTGGTCAAAGGGATCGGTCCTGGACGTCTGGTGAGTAGATGAAGAAAACATGCGACTTGTTTCTCTTGTGAATTTTTGCCTTGTGATCCCATTACAGTGTACACGTCGGCCCCAAAGTCTTATTATACAACCATTACAAATCTTTCATGTTGTTGTTGTTGTCACAACTAAATTATTGGCATAATTGATTAATCTATAGATTATTTTCATGTAATTGTTTAGTCTATAAAATGAAAACAAAATAAAGTAAAATGCACATAGCAAGGTGACGTCTTCAGACAGCTTGTTTCGTCCGACCAACAGTCCAAAACCCAAAGAGTTTTAATGAACAGTGATTTAAAGCAGAAGAAAGCAGCAGATCCTCTCAGTATACACTCTTTTTCGTGGTTCTTTCATTAGCAAAACAGGCGAGCATGTGGAAGTTTAGAAAGTATAAAGGACACAATAGGATTATGGGAAGAAAGTTAAACTGTTTTGCATCTTATACTATTGACCCTGGCCTGTACTGAGCTAATAGTGGGAGTGCAACTCAAATAAAGCCGTCACTGCATGAAGAAAGATGACCTCTAATTAATTCCAGTCTTTTTATAATGAGGATCATTTCAGGGCGTTTAAGGAGCCGCAGACTTCTCGATCTGCTCCCATTAGCTTTGTTAATGAATGAATGCATTTTTCTCTGTTGTGCAGTCTGCGATCAAAGGCTTGACGATGGGAGGCCTAGAGGTGGTATCGAT
Organism: Oplegnathus fasciatus; assembly: GCA_003416845.1. NCBI lineage: Eukaryota > Metazoa > Chordata > Actinopteri > Centrarchiformes > Oplegnathidae > Oplegnathus > Oplegnathus fasciatus. Next base: position 117,807 of record NTHP01000003.1, on the reverse strand, counting down.
CACTGACAAAACCCCCGTGCCACACAACGGATGCCGCCCGCGCAAAGCCAGAAGGACGTGATCCCCGCAAACCAGAATGCACTGCAACAGGAGGAAGCCGTCGTGTTGTGATATGCTAATAAAGTGTTTTGTCGTGTACCTCTCCGGCTCTGAGCTGACCCTCCATAATTCATTTGTGGAAATAATTGCAGATGGTGTTATTAATGAGCAGAGAACAGGTGTCTCTGCTGCGACTGCTGATGACACTTGAATAAACCTTCCGTCTCACTGCGGGCACTCTGATGTTCATTAGCAGAAACAGTCTGATGGCTCTGTGTGGGAAGAGGAGGTTTCACTCGCGTCTGCGCTGTACACATGTTGTGGTTTGGACACAGCTGGCAGCCGTGAGGACTGAACCGTGTTAGAGCCTCACCACACCACTGAGCTCACACAACACATCTCTCAAGTGAACACATGAAGCAACTTTTCTTATATGAACAAAGTTCTCTTTATATTTTTACTTTAAGTACATTAGACAGCCAAACATCAGTTTAACATGATATAAATACATTATTGTAAAGCTCTGGAGAAAAGCTGGCATTTACAGATCAGTCCAGTACAGATGGTGTTAAAATGGAAACATTAAATGAGACAAACATGCACCAGAACCATCATCCAGTGCTGTGGAGTGTCACTGCCACTTACTTCACCGATTAGTGATCATTACAACAGACTTTTCCAGACCTCGGCTGACATTACATCTTTACCATTCACCTTTTTTCCCCTTCAGCTTTTTGTATGATATACGTCACACTTGATATTCAGCCATAGCGCTGTCTGCACTTTGCTTTAGTGTTTTCGGAGGCCATTCCAAATTTTAACACAACCTCAGATTTATTTATTTTTTACCTTTGAAATACAAGAAAACTGTCAAATCCCAAATACAGAGAACATCATAGAAAGCCTGTGACCACATACAGTAACAAACACAAAAACCTAAGCAGGTTGCCCTCGTTTAGTGCAAATATTCTGGGCCATTTCCCTTCAATCACACACTCAACAATGTAGTCGGACAGTCAGAAGAAGGAAATCACAATAGCAGTTTGTGCGTTTCGGTCAGCTTCACACAGAATCCAGAGGTGTCCTCACGGCTACTCTTGGATATGAAGCCTTCAGTGATGATACAAGATGGAGACTTTCTGAGCGCTGCCAAAAGTGCATCAACTTAAAGGGACACTATTAATTAACTTATTAATGGGGCCTTATTTATACGATACTGATATGAGAAAACTGAACTTTTTTTTTTTTTTTAAACGACAAGACTCAAAGACTTACATTCTTGTATAAATGAGGCCCCAAAAGCTAAACACATAAAGCCAAAGCAGAGAACTGGTTTAGAGAAGTGTTACAGTACCAGGTCAGGTCACAGCGCTGAAACTGAATGAATCCAGACTGTATACTCTGATACAAAGACTGATAATGAATCACTGCACTCTCACAAGCTTCATTTAATATTAAGACCTTTTTTACAAACATTAACACACATAAAGACAAATTAGCCCTTTATAAGCAACGCCTGACTCCCTGTTGCAGCTGGTTTCTTCTTTCCACTCTGAGTTAATACGTTATACACCAGGAACTAATGACTATATTATATTTCAGCTGAGCAGCAGAACACAGAGCAACGTTTTTCCTCCCAACAACGGATATGGATGACGGAGCCACAGAGTAGCAGTAGTGTTTTAAGTTTTATCATCCTAGTTTTGAGACGGGCTCCTCCCGACTGTTCAAAGTGTGACGTACACTGAACATTTTACGTATTCATCCTGATATAGTACGTCATTTGTAGTGGAAAAGCCCAAGATGTTGGCAAAGTAATCAAAAGCAAGTCAGATTTGGCGAGGCTTTCCATATTCCTGTTTTGTCAACACTGCATCTGATTTCGGCAAGAAGCAAACTGAAAGAGACTGCAATTTTCTCCCCTTTCAGAGGTAAAAGAGCTTCAGACGGCCCCCAAACAAATTTAACTGGTGCTGCTGAGAGTCCTCTGCTTTTGAGATCAGGAGGATTTTAAGAAAAAAAGAAATATAAAAGGCTTGTAGTTAAACTGAGCAAATACTTAAAGGACCAATCAGTAATTTTCCAACCATATAAATGACAGGTTTAGACAAAGAGTAGGAGACTCTCCTAAACATTGTGAAACATTAATAACTGATTTAGTTGTTGTCTAGAGTTAATCTGTCTGTTGATCACTGGGAGTTATTGCAGCAGGTTCCCTGGTGTGTTTGTTATTTTGTTTACATTTTGCTTTTCACTTCAGCGTATGCTCCCCTCTCCTCAAGCACACTTAATCGCTCTAAACATTTCTAAATGCCCCGAAATAAGATTGAATAAAACAATCTGCCTCTCCATCATTTAGCCAGTCAAGCTACCTTTAAGATTCCCAGCAGGTAAACACACAGCTTGGTGCAGAGCCCATTGACAACAACAAACACACATACTCACACATTAATGAAACACTCGACTATTTGCCCGGTATGACGTGATTGGCTGGATGAATTCAACTTTCAACTGCCACTCTTATCTGAACATTGTTCTTCGTAACAACTTTGCGGCTGAAGTTTCTGTGAGCGACACAATGAATCCCTACCAGCCGCAGGCCTGCTGCTCTGTAGCTCTCCCTGACCTTTGACCTCTGAAGGGGACGAGAGAATAAATTATTTTGACGATGTATACAAATGCAGGAAGACATCAAGCTGCTGCTGACAAATGACATTTACGTGTACAGAATAATACAGGAAAGCATTTGAAATAACGCACAATCAGGACAACTGCGAGACTGAAACAGCTGACCAAAGTACCGAAGATTCATCCGGCAGATATAACTTAAAACTGATTGACTAGAAAAAATGTGCAGTACTGAAAATAGAGATTTTATACACACTAGCTATACAAAAATACATTGCTTTATTTCAAATCGCAATGAAGTCCTTTCTTTACACAAACATCGTGACTGGATCAGACAAAACTCTTAATCACCAATGTAAGATATTGTGGACTCCAACCAACATGTCTGTCCAGTCGCAGCTTTCCCTCATCTACGGGCCACCGAACACCAGCCACACATTCAACAACACAACAATAAAGCGAAACTCGAGCATCGAAAGAGCGACGCCGCTTCAATACGACCACGAAACATAAATAACAGGTCGGATTATATTACCGTAAATACATTACCACGAGCTCGACACACAGCAGAAGAACACCAGAACAGCTGAAAGTTGATGATAAAGACAATCTCAAAGGAAAAAAGGTCATTTTGCTTTACGTTGAGGCTTGGAGGAGAGCCGGGAAGCCTTTTCAACAGGACTGGAAGAGGTGTACTGTAATGGGCGGCACACAAAACAACAGGTTACTAATGATTATATCAGGCTTCCTGATTCTTTCCCCACGGCTTCTCCAGGCCTTGTTCCCCCGGACTGAGAAGGATATTTTCCTTCATTGTTAAGGAAAACGGAGTGGACAGTATAAAGTATCTGAATTAGGTTACGTCACTCATATTCTTTACAGCAGCAAATTAACAATTTGTAAAATGACAATGGAGTCAACAACTACATTGACTGTGTAGGCATTTGCACATCAGCACTGAATGACTTTCTTTCAGACTTCCAGACTGTGCAGTGTCAAAACGTTACAGCGGCTGGAACACTGCAGGAGAAGATTGTCGGTCAAAATCCCTTCTGGATGGGTTAAAGTGAACAAAGTGAAAGAGTCCTCAACACAAATTGTTGATGTTGCCTTAACAAAGGCACTTAACTGCAGACTGTCTCAGGAAAGCAGCCATTGAGACTGTGTGGACTGTGTTTGTGTGTGAAGGAGGGCAGGGCTGAAGAACAACTGCAGAATTGGATTGTGTTTGATACAGCTCAAGCATTTAGTGCCTCTTAAATATTGCACTTTGAAAGAGGGAGATGCGACGTGGAAGTTAAATATTAGAGGGACAAGGAGTGATTGTGCATACAGTCCTCAGATTAGGAGCTAGAAAAGGGACGATAGGTTGGCACGGCGAGGTAAGTGCAGGAGTGGATTTGGTGAACTGAAGGAGTGTCACAGAAGCCCCTACTGAGGCAAACGCGAGGCCCTCTATTACTCTGTATCACTTCCCCTGGAGGTTGCTGAACTCCATGTCTTCCTTGCGGCGTTTCTGTTGGGTGAAGAGGGAGCTGAAGGGGTAGAGTTTGGCTTTGGCTGGGTAGCGCTGGCCAGCAATGTCCACCTCATAGTCCCCACGGTTGATGAAGTCTGGAGTGATGGGTGTGGGGAGCCCCTCTGGGCCTAGCGGCGGAGACACAAAGCCAAGGCAGACGTGGCGCTCCAGAGTGTAGCTGTAGGCGCTGCTGGTGGTCGCTCCGGCTAGCTGACCGTTACAGTAGATGGGCTCGCCCCACCACGGCCACAGGTCCAGCTCAGTGTCGTGGTCCTCTAGAACCAGCATGACGAACCGCCGAGACACACCGTCCTGGCGCTGCTGCAGCAAGGCCTCACGGCCGAGGAAATCTGTGTCCTGATGGAGGCATAGAGAGAAGGCAGGAGAGAAGGAAGAAAAGGCAGAAAATACAAAAAATAGGTGGAGCGAAGAGGAATGTGGGAAATTCAAAAAATGTCAGAGAGGAAAAGGGCAAAGTAGAGAAGAGGAGAAAGTAAAAGATGAGAAGAAGGAGAGATAAAAGGAGGGAACACTGTTAGATGTTATGGGATGTGGCCTATAAACAACTAGCAATCTACAAACACTGCACAGCTCTGTTGGGAGCAACATTTAGTTTCAGGTCATAACAAACTTCACAGTAAAGACACAGATTCAGCTGATGACTACTCATCTCTAAGCAATCTGTGAAACCAATTTCACACTGAGGTCCATTCATTAATACTGTGGCTGCGTGCAGCAGACAGCACACCTGATGTTCCACTGTTTTCAAAATGAGAGTGATGGTAAACTTTACCACTGCTGGTGTAAAGTGCCACCTGTTCTGCCTGCAGGTGCAGCTTGGTGACAATTTTTCCTCTACATCCAAGCAAAGACCATAACACAGATGTTCAAGGGTTTAGCAGAGCAGATGGTACCTTTTATTATTGTGCAATTATTCTTTCATCTTCCAACCGTTTTAAAGTTAAAAAAGAGTGTAAAATTTAAGCGGTAGCCTCAAAAAAGCTTTATGTAAACGAGGTTGGCAGACTTATTGTGTAATAAAGTAATAGACAGAAATACAACAAATCGTTGTTGAATCTCTTCTTCACTAAAATCACCTTGTTGTTGCCTGAAACACCACAATGCCAAATAAAAGGCTTTTTGTGACCCAAAACGAGAAAGCAGCAGTCAGAATCCACAGTGGCTGATATCGTACACTTTGATGTGGTTACACAGCTGAACTGGGAACAGACCTTGTCAAACTTAACCCTGAACTCTCGTCCACACTCCAGCGGGGTGGTGAAGGCGTCGAGGTCCTGACCCCAGAAGGCAAAGAATTTCTCAATGCGTAGGCTGCGCAGTGCGTAGTACCCTGCATTACGGATCCCATACTTCTGACCCACTGACATCACCTCGTTGTACACATGCAGTGCATACTGTGGAGAGCAGAGGAAAATACTAATGTTAGACTTGATGTACTGTATAGTATATACCATGTTCTTAAAGCTGACTTTACCAACCATCCTGTGGAGTGGTGACTACATATTTGTTTGTGTGTGCAGATGTGAGCAGGTCGCACCTCTATAGGTATGTAGAGCATGAAACCTGGTTCCCCAGTGTGAGTCATACTCATCACTCTGATCCCGTTGGCGTAGCCAACACTCATCTCCTGTAAACATACAAACACACGGTCAGTGTGGGGATAATAACTGGACATAAACAGTTGCTACTGTTAGCAATACTTCAAGTACTGTTGCTGTTACTACTTCAGCTACTCCAACAATTAATATTACCACTCTTCCTACTGCTATCACCCCTATTATTATTACTCTATTTGTGTTATTGCAACCAGCCTTTGTTTCCTACCTTACAGAACATGGAGGGGAAGTGGTCAGGTGTCATGGACACATATGACAGCTCAGCCAGAACATCCATTGCACGAGGTCCAATCAGATTCAAAGCTGTGAGTAAAGGGTCAGAGGGTCAGTTATAAACACTTTAGAAAGACCTTCTGATTAACAAAGCTCAGCCCAGGTCAGGTACTTTCACCCTGTGGCACAGTTCACAATTAATGTTCATACAACAACTCATAATAACAACATCTGTTCAAAGCATGGCTTTGTGAGTGTTCACAAGCTACCCTCCTTAAAGATAGCAAAGCTATCATCTGGAAATACAGAGAAGATGGTGTTTCATGAGTGTTTCACCGTTTTTACAAAACTTGAGCTGATTCTACCTGTAACTTTGTAGGAAATGAATATCAACTGATTTGAAAAGAATATTTTGCTCACTAGGGTAGGGGCGTACTGTACAATGCCATGGGTTAGCTTTGGGATAGAGATCCTCAGCTGGTGTTTTATCTTGTATATAAAAAAACAGAATATAGGCGGAGTGTTGCTCACATTTCACACAGTTAAGGTAATTACATTACAAATATACAAATTATATTTTGACCATGTAATTAACCACCATCTTGGTCCCCCTCGTGTCTGACTTCGCAAAACTCAAAATCAGGTCACTTCAATAACTGGGTTATGAGCGGAGAGTGGATGAGGGAAACTGGTGCATTGCTTCCAGCATTTTAATATTATGTGGGCACTGGATGTCACTGCAGAACCTCAGCAGTGGTGCTGTGCGCTTACCGGTGTACTTCCAGCTGACATCCTCTAGGTGGAGGTGTGGGTCACTGGGCATGTGTTTCTTTATCCAGGACCAACAGTGGACCTGCTGGTCTGTCGGAGAGACGATGAAGAAGCTGGAGAGGGGACAAAAATGTGAGTTATTTTAAATGGTTGTGGTCAGCTGCATGTGTATAGAATTATTGCAGAGGTGTTACAAACCTGTTCTTGCTGAGGCGGACCACGCTGCAGTCGTTCTCATAGCCTCCCCTCTCATTCAGCATGCCGGTGTGGACGATGTGTCCAACAGGAACATCAAGGTCGTTGGCACACAGATGTTGCAGCAGGTCCAGGGCCTGGTCACTTGTTGACTGGGACATCGGGACAGACCAGAAGGTTCGACTTAAATCACTCAAACACAGTGGATACATTGCTCATTGACTGAAGTTCACTCATTTAAAAAGACAGAATGCATAACTGCTGCATCAGTGGCTCCCAGCTGATGAAGAATTGCATTTGGCTATGGTCTGGCACAGATGAAACATAACACTGATGGAAAACATATGATGACATCACTCATTGGGTGTGAACGGATGAGCAAGATATGTTTAGAAGTCTGAACCCACAAAGAGGGAGGTGCAGCAGCAGTGTTCTGCCCTATGCGATCCACTGCTGATTAACCCTTGTAAGTTGTCCATAGTGCATCATGACTTACAGTGAGTTCAAACTTGGTGAAGGAGGACATGTCGATGACACAGACAGCCTCTTTGCAGCATTTCACTTCTGCTCCGACAATGTCAAACCAGTCCGGCTTGTAGAAGGTCTTACTCTGGTCCAGAGACAGCAGATCTGCACAAACATACACAACCAGGCATGCTTTTGAGAAAACATATGCCATTGTGTGTCATGAAGGATTGAGAATATACAACCAAACTACACCAGGTGATTTCACTCATGAAGTTGCGTTAGATTATAGGCTGAAGCTCACAAAGCCCCACTTTCTGCTAAGAAATATAAAACCTGTGCAAAAGTTTCTATCGCCCGCTTTAGAGTTGCCACCTCCAACCAAAGGAAAATACAGCACAATGTATCAGTGAAATTACCTGCGGCAGTCTTTGGTCACAATAAAAACCAGCATACTCTCAGTTCATCACAGGAAACATACATTATTAACCATACCTCATTTAAGGAATCAGTTTTTATAAAAGTGATTCTCAGTAATGTGACATCAGTGTCGTCAGGTCTACCGGGTTTCACTCACATTTACTGCACTTGAAAACCCTGTTCTTAATGAATTTTACAAAATCATTTGCATTCTTGAGGCTTACTGAAGACTTCAAGGTAAAGGGAAAGTAGCGTGTTGCTGCTGAGTTATCTGCACCTTTCCCTGGAGGAACAAAGTATTTGGGCCTTTCAAAACCATGTTTCTCCATCCAGCGGGCTCCCTGGGTGTCCAGACGGTCATACAGAGGGCTGGTCCGCAGCTGACGCCCAGTCTGGAAGTCCCAGCGAGGAACCTTCAGTTCGTACAGCAGGGCTGGACACAAACACACACAGACACATTGGAAGAATAGACCTAACAGTACCAAAGCAAAACTGAAAAACGCTTGACATCATAATGATACTGAACTACCTTTAAGGTGTTGGGGACTGCTCGTGCTGAGAGAACAGCTCAATCATACAATGTGCAAGAGGGGGTTTTGTACTAAAGACCTGTAACTGTAAAGATAGCCACTTGTTTTGTCTGACCTAGACTGCTGAATCCCCATTTTATCTTCAGCTGAACTTTAGGACTGCATTTTTGCACAGAAAGAATACTGTGGATTTTGTCTCCCATCACTTACATTGTCATCTTGCTGAAACGGGATCTCTCCACATATGGGCATGTGAGTATTGTCTTAAGACACACCACAGAAACTGTAACAAGAGTTCACTACTCACGCATGACTTCCATTACTCTGTGTCGCAGGAAGGTTCGGCTGCTCTGCAGGTTGCCAAAGCGTTTGATGTCCAGTGGCCAGACGTTGGCAGTGGGGTAGCCATAGGTCATCCACTCTGCCAGGTACCTGGAAACCAAACCACACAACACACCATTTGTGCTTCTTTATCACAATGCTGATCACCGAAATGAATAAACTGAGACACAGTGCAGTCTAGTCATCAAAACCATTTGGTAATGTTTGTCCTCACAAATACTGTTGGCTACCCTCTAGCAAATACAATTACAGCATACAGCATACTCACTTGCCAGCTCCTCCAGCAAAGGCCAGGCCAGAGGAGTTCATTCCTGCCAGCACGTAGTAGCCAGAGACACCCGGTGTCTCCCCCATCAGGCAGCGCATATCAGGGGTGAAGGACTCCGGACAGTTGACCAGCTGATGGATCTCAGCTGACTCAAGTCCCGGCATTCTCCTCAGCAAGGCACTGAGCATTGGCTCTGGAGGTAGAAAAAAAATAAGGTTGCTATATAATCTCTATTAAGACATTCTCTAAAAGGTGCTACATCCACATCAATATATTGCATTTTCAAATGAGTTATGTTTTCATAAAATGAACATAAACAAACTACGCCATGATCAAGACAACTGTTGGCCTAACACTATGCCAGCTGTAGTGTCAGTCTTAGAATTTCTCAACATTTAAAGCCACATTTCCCATAAACACCACTGCTTCCTGCCACAAAATGAGTCCACCACTTCTCTTCCTGGCCCTCTATATTGTCTTTCAAATGACTGAAAAACAAAAATGAACAAAACACCCAAGTTGGCTCCAATTGCCATTGCCCAACCACCATAAACCATCTATTGCGAAAGCCTCTACAAGCCAAAGCTCCTGCTGCGCAGCAGGAATTGCACCATTTTTGCCATGTTGTGCCATAAACAGTTCAGCAGGTTTTCCAACATGGAAGCTGAACCAGTGGCAAAAACATCAAATGTGGCAGTACAATGTAAAAACGCATTGCCAGAATAATTGAAAGATATGATGGAGTCTTTGTTGGTAATAACTTATTGATACCAAAATGCAACACACACGATCTTAAACTTGTTTTCTGGTTTTTAATCGCAGATTTCTGAGCCAACATGATGAAAGGGCAAACTCTAGAGACTTTTCTCTTTTCAATACTGAACCTTCTATTCATACCAAGTAGTATAGTAACAATTCTTGGTAGGAGGTGAGCTGGTGTTCAATATATATATGTGTGTGTGTGTGTGTGTGTGTGTGTGTGTGTGTGTGTATATATATATATATATATTCATCAGACATGTTCTTTTTTCAAGTACTACTTTTAAAATACAATATGCAAATATTAAGTAGTGTGAAAAATAACTATAATTATAACTGTAGAATGACCAGTGACAGATTAGTTTGAATCTGTGCATTGCTGCAGTTCAGGGTTGGCTGGTGATATACTGCTGTCTTTACGACAACCTGTCACGCTGCATGAGGAATCTCATATTACTAGCATAAGGCCAAGGCCAAAAGACAGGTGCGTGTGTGTACTTACATGTGTAGAGAGGTGTACTTTGAACTCAG
>NTHP01000003.1:94894-107405 GCA_003416845.1 Oplegnathus fasciatus | reverse complement strand
GGTCTCCCAAATTACCTGAACTGACCCAGGTACTGTTTTTTTCTTCAATCAATAAAGGACACAATAAATAATAATAACCTGAACATCATGACTTCGCCAAAACAATATCCGAAATGCAATGGAAAGAAATCTGGGTACAGATTCATCAGAATCATCAGTACAGAAATTATATTGGGCTGTATAAACAAGCAGGCTGGACTACAGGCCTAAACTTAAAAGGCAGAATGAGTAGGTTTTTCCTAAAAAAAAACAAAAAAAAAACAATGTATAGAGTCATACAAAAATAACCCCTCTCAATCATCACTTATGACCCACTAGAAGTGTGTGGTGGTGTCTGTATCTGCAGAGACCCTGCCCTCTGCCTGTATTTGCTTATTTTGCTGTGTCAACCTTTGGGCAGTGGTGTGTAGCCCCCAGCCAATAACAGCGCGCAGGGTGTGAGGGCGGGACTCTATAAAAACGTTGTGACCAGGTGCCAGATCGTAAGCACATGACACCACCAGAGGCGTGTGTTGTTGAGCCAGGGAGGAGGGGCCAAATTTGAATGTTGTGTTTTCAAAAATCACAACATATTATCATAGATGAATAACTGGAAACCTTTGCTCCTAACAGGGCCAAAAAGATGTAAGCTAGCCTAAAACAGAGCAGCCTAAAAATATAGATGCCCAGTCTTACTATAAAACCTGATCTTTTACAACAGGGGTTCTCAAAGTTTTGATGACTGAGTACCAATTTAGGGAGTCAGCATATGACTGAGGGCCACACGGGAAGAAAAACTGTTACACTTGCACTCTTCGCCCATGAACTTGTTGTAAGATTTGTGACCTAACCTGGCAGACACTTGTTAGGTGGGTGCAGTTTGGCACAGTAGCCGGGTAGTGTAGTAAACGTAGGCTCTTGAAAGTGAAAGTACTGAAATGGACCACGGATGATTGACATATAATGCATACGTTTCATGTCACGTTCGAGGGCCGCACAAAATGGTTCTGAGGGCCGCCATTGGAAGATGAACGTAACACTTGCAAGTTTGTTCAGGACCACATAATGTTACAGCTCCATTATACTCAGTTTGTTTAACGTGCTGCCACATGGAACAATCATCTAAAACAACACAAACCACTTAAACTGTATAACTACAATGCTCTTTGGACTGCAGAATGCATCTGCGAATGTTTGAGTAAATGACTTTACTCACATAAGTGAAGTACAATTGAGACACCCAACTGTTGTGCAAAACAAAACACACCTTGTGTCTGTGCTACATTATTGACAGCTGAGTAGATGAACTGATGAGTCCGCCTTGTCTACAACTAATTTGTCTCTGTGCGACTGCTGAATGTAAGTTGAAAATGGTGAGTCTACACAGATTGCCATTTCCATTCAGAGGGGCTGACACTAAAACCTGATATTCAGCATTAACTGGTCACAAGATTTTTGTCTCGTATTCAATGTGGCTGCCAAGAAAATGTTTTTATATTGCCATATCACCAATTTCTCCTCAGCACCCCGTCCCTCCTTCCCTTCATTACCAAAGTGGTCCCAGTCCTCCTGCATGTTCTGGATCTCCAGCTGGTTGCGGCCCTCAGTAAAGATGGGTTTGGGGTTCTTCTCAAAGCCCCCTGACAGAAGGCCTCCCTGCCATGGCCGTGCATATATCCTGCCGTCCATATCGATTACCACTGGAGATAAGACACAGGCTCAGTTAGACCACCTCCTCGGGGCTTGTTTGTAGCCAACGTGTGACCTCATGTAACAGGACAGAACGATTTTCATTTTCCATGTTTAGGGTATATTATCAATCTTTCTTTCTGTGAAATTATTTAGCCACTTGGACAAGGGGCCAAGTGGCACACCTTCTATCCTCTCTCTCGCACACACACAGGCTGCATTTCATTAGTCATTCAACATGCCCTCGTTGACTTCCCCTCGGGGGGAATCCCCGTCGCCATCCTAAGTGTCGTTCCATTTGTCTGAAAAACTGAAGTGAACTTGATGAGATCAACCCCCGGAGGGCTGAGGGAGCGAGTCAACAACGATGGTCACTTTAGAGGTGTATATCACCCACACTGCATTGCAGTTATGCATGTGGTGTAATAAAATACATCCATGGTTAGGTGACAGTAATGCTCATAAAACTTCACTATCTGACAGCTTTTCAGTTTCAGTGTTTCTAATATATCTTATAGGTCTGTATAGGTAGGCTTACATGTGTTCAGGTTCACTCACCTAGTTAGCAGATAGCTTCTGAAGAAATATTATATTTTACTGAAAAATGTCATATAACTAATGGCAGTTAATATTTATTTAGATTGTTGTACTGTTCAGTTTGTGTGATTTCTTTATTCCCAACATTATCTTTAAACGCATGGAAGAATTGCTGTTTTGACAGATATGATAAAGCCATACCAATAATGGTTATGATATTCATAGAAGACGCCCTCGCCTCATTGAAATGAGTCTGCAGGTATTTCTGATGATTTGTAAAAAGCAGTATAGCCTTAAGCCTACAACTGGCGGTCGATCCATGAGAGTTTGGGCTGAAAGTGAACAAGGGCAGGTGTGTTCCATTTAAATCCCCTGCTCCTCCCCCGCCCACTTTCCCTCTGCTCTCCAAGTGGCCTCCGTGCGACGTATGCTGTTACGTAATACCAAAGGCTGAGGATAAGTGAATGAGGGGAAGTGGAACTACTAATGAAACGCAGCTACTCACTCTTTCAACCTGTAGAGTCACAGGAATGAAGGGAAGTTATGTCTAAGGGGTATTTCAAGAAGTTTTCCTTCTCCAGTCTATAAATGCATTCAACATTATCAGCACTGACATACTGTACGCTCCACTGTAATGATGCTGAAACTACTCATTAAATGGACGTCTTGGTTATAAAAATATTAGTTTAAATGTGCAAATGGCGTTATAATGGCATACAACCACAGAGCAACTGAGCAGACTTCCCCTTATGTCGATGGACGTCAACTAGGAACTTCATCTTAGAAGAAAAGACTAGGGGACAGGCTCGGAGATGCTTGTTGCAATGAGGTACTCTATCAGCCAATTTCCCAAAAAATGTGTTTAAAGTCCACTAGCAACTGTGCCTGCTGCAAGAAAAAGTTAATTTTCCTGTGTGTTTGATGTGTGACACCTGGCGTGCTGGGTGGAAGTGGTTCCTGGAGAGGTTTGGTGAGGAGGTAGAAGTGTTCACAGCCATGAAGAGGAACAGACACCTTCATCTCACTAGCCTGGCCCAGCTCGTAAGCCCACTAGAGCAGAAACAGACAGAACAAATATGTCTATCTGCTGCTCTGAACATACGTATATTGATTGTGCCAACCTACCAAATAAGATTACTTATTTACAGTAGACTCAAACTCAAAACTAGAGACTAACTGTCACCTCAGCCGACTTCACTGCAATCTGTCCTATAAGTCCTCCCCATTTGTGAAGTGTTTATCTATTAGTATAATGTAGGTGAGAATCAGGCCAAGATTTATGTTGAATTAATGCAGAAATAAAGAATAAATTCTTAAATGCTTACGAAGGTTTTCCCTCATTACTTCCCCGATCTAAGTTGGCACCGGGACTTGTTGATGCTTCCCCATTTGTATCACACAGTCCCACTCCAAGATTTACCTGTCCAGCACAGTTGACGAAATATTCACACTCAATGGAGCCACGGTCAGTCTCCACCGCCATGACTTGCCCCTTCTCTACCAGAACCTGCTGAACACTGGTTCTCTCCAGTATCTGAACCCCTGAATTGGATGAGAAAGACAAGGAGATGTAGGAGGACGTAAAAAGGAGAAAAGGGAGGAGGATGGAAGGAGAGGATGCCAGTGAGGAGGAGAATCAGAGGGAGCAACAATAAAAAGGTTAGAATTAAAGCTAGAATAGAAGTACTGCTTGTAAAACATTTTTGTTATGATAGTCCTTTAATGTTCTATCAAAGGTAAGTTGTGAGTTTGAGTCTCTTACCTTGTCCAGCAGCAGCCACAGCCAGGGCGTGGTTAACATCAGGTGGTGACACCACAGCATCTGCAGGGAGGTGGAGCGCCCCCACCAGGTCATGAATGTTAATAAGAGGGTGGAGTTTGGCCACCTCTTTTGGCTTAATGATGTTACAGTTGATCCCCATCACCCTAAGAATAGAGTGAAAAAGAGAAAGATGAAGGCTACTAATATAGATTTTATCCATAAAACATTCAGCACTGAGTGCAGATGTGATTTTCTACCAGCAATAAAATTGTTGTCAACAAATAAAAGCAACCTGTCTTGTTGATATGTTTGAGCAAGACTCCTGCAGCGTCATGCCACCACCAGGTACAAAGTTTATGTCCTGGAGTGGCCAAGTCAGAGTCAGTGTCAAGCCCTTGTGAGCTTGAGCAGTTTGAAGTATGAGAAAAGTTTCAGTGTCTCCATGTGCACAGCTGCCTCATCCAGCAGCAGTAGATGCTGCCAAACGTACTGTATCTCTACTAAATATTGACTTGAGGTTTTGGGGTCTTACTTTAGTCGGGATGCCAGGCGCTTCAGAGAGATGAAACGATCCTGATTTTGGGCCAGACACAGAGACCCCGTCTTCACATAGCCTGAAACACATAAACAAACACACCAAAACATAAAAATATTATGTTACTCAGCAGGTCTCAAAGCATATAGCAAGCGTTACGGAGAGGCACATCAAGTGATATCTTGGACTTCAATAGGAAATGGCTAGTAGTGCATGCCACATTCAAATATTTCAGCTGCATTATTGTAAAAATTATATTATATTACTACTGCATTGAAATACAATGCAATGAGTGTGCAGTAATTGTTTGCTTCATTGTCTGAAAGCTGGATGCACTGCATACCTATATATCCCCTAGAGAGATCAAAGTACAAATGGTAGTAAAATAGATTAATAAACACTTAAATAAAATAAAGAACAGGTAGCAAAGCAAAACAAGTCAAAGTGGCTGACCTGTTTTGACCCCGGTCTCCTCCTCCAGCTGCTGGTAAAGACTATTGGAATAGTTTGCCATTTGACACTCAATGGAAATAGGCTTTGCGACGCTGACAATGCCAGCACACAGTCTGGTTGTTCCTGCACCAAGTCTGCCAGCAGGATAACAGGACAAGCAATACAGCATTAGCGATATAACAATATCCAATGGACAACTCTTTTTTACTGATCCTTGTTTGTCTCCTACAGGTAATGTACTCTAAAACTTCCCAACAAATGAAATTACAGACATTTATCTCACCTGCCCTGCTCCAGCAGCACTATATCAGTCCAGCCCAGTTTGGCCAGATGGTAAGCTACTGATGTTCCCACAACACCTCCTCCACAGATCACCACACGGGCCTGGCTGGGCAGTGGGAGCAGCTGGGAGTCTCCACTGACAGCCATACAGTGAGGGGAGGTCCAGAGGCCCCTGCCGGCCAATCTGTACCCCGTGTGGGGAAGCAACAGCCTGGGGAGCAGGACAGGGGACAGAGCCCTGGAGCTCCGCACACAGCTGCACATAGCTGTGCTTTCTGCAACCACATAGACAAAAAGAAACCTCACATACTGGTAATCAAGAATTCAGGGTCACTATTAGGTAGGTTAAACTGTCACTATCTAATTTCTCTAAGGTTACACGGAGATGCAATGCTGTTCTTGACTCAGTTGTAGTTTTATGGAAACTACTAACGCTAATGCTTTTTATCAAGTTGTTGTATTAAGCTCAGCTAACGCAGGTTGACATTAAACACAGTATTCAACACTTTGCCATGAAGACGGGGCCTGGGAAGCCAGCAAGGTTAACTTACAACAGTCCTTCAGCTGTCACAATTCAGTTACAGACTAACGTTAGCTCTAATCATCGCTGTAGTTATCCCTTTAGCAGCACAGCTAGCTTACCGTTACCTTTGTAAATTACCCTGGAAATTTATCTTAAAGGAAAGGAGCCGTAGCTAACCTGTGCATTCGTAAAGTTTCCTAAAAGTTTCGTGACACTTTGTGGGGTTTTTTTAAGGTTTAAGTTAAGGTTAGTGGCACTGGTAGGTAGCGTAACGTTACCTAGCTTGTGCTATCGAATAGCTAGCTAATGTTGACTATTTACCCCAGTAGCTAAGCTAAACGTCAGCCGTGTTGAGGAACTTTCCCCCTGGCGCTCCCTTCATTGTTTATAACTGGTAACGACATGAAACTCACCGAATCAGCCGAGTCCAGACGTTGTGATATTTTAAGGACAGGAGTGAGTACCAGAGACTGAGTGCTGTGACAGAAAGTCTTGCTTGGGTACAGCAGTCAGTACCAATGTCAAACTGGCTTCAATCACTACCGGCACTTCCGGTCTACGCCTTCAAAATCAAATCCTTCTGTTGTAATGCAGTAACCTGTTATTAACATACTGGCCTACTTCAAATCAGAACCACTTCTTAGTTGACCAGCTTGATTTAAGTTTAATAAGTTAAGGTCATTCATCACTCTCCTAAAGTTATAATGAGATGACTTTACTCATTCAATGAGGAATACTCATTACTTTTACTTTCTGTTTCTACTTTCACTGTTTTAAGAATTTGAATTTGAGTAAATTAAAGTGTTGTGCAAGGAAATGTGTGTCATGAGGTAAAACTGTTAAACTGCTTCATTGTTGCCCCACAATGTTGTGCTTTTAGTAAAGTTTAAAACTTCCTCTTACATCATATTTTTTCTGTTTGTACTTGATGTCTTATTCATATTTTATAGCCAGTTATAGCCAAAAATCACTTTGGTATATTTGGCATCTTTGGAAACTTGGGGATCTCCTCAGAATTAGATTATGACTATCCAGTTTGTGGAGTTGGAATTGCTTTCTAAATGCTGTTGTTCTTTCAATATAAGCCTTGCTGATATTTTTTCAATTATTGGTATTTTATTGGAAGACATTTACCCACAGATGTCCTCTAATTAGTTCAACCTAACACATCAACAGCTAGAGAAGCTAGACCAATCTGAGAACTATGGGGTGGTGTCCAAATAATGTTGTGAGTAGGGCTGCAACTAACGATTATTTTCATTATCGATTAATCTGTCAATCATTTTCTCGCTTAGTGGATTAGTTGTTTGGTTCATAAAATGTATGAACTGTTTCCCAAAGCCCAAGGTGACAGAAAATAGAAAAATATTAACATTTGAGAAGCTGAAATCAGAATTTGGACAGTTTTCCTTAAAAAATGACTCAAAGCGATTAATCAGTTGATTATCAAAATAGTTGGCGATTAACTTAATAGTTGACAACTAATCGATTAATCGACTAATCGTTGCAGCTCTAGGTGTGAGTTTTCTCCAAACTTTCAAACACTTGTGGAAAAGTATCTAAACTAGGAGTTAAAAACAAAAGATATGAGAAGAAGAAGGGAAGGCCACACACTGTTGAATATATAAAGACTCACACAACAGAGACACACCTAATGCATGTGCTGAGGTAATAACAGTCCTAATTGCCTTACCTTATTGGTTGAAGTGGGTTACATTAGATGGCTATAAAGGTTTTGATCTAGTCTTGGTCCTTATTGAGGGGCAACGGTGAGTAGTGTTCTCTGTTTTATATATATAATATAATATAATATAATATAATAAAGGTTTCACACACAGGGTCTTAAATAGGTCTTCAGTGCTTCTTTCACACAAGTTTGCTTGAGAGGTATTTCCTTCAAGTACAAACTGAGCTTCATCAATACAGCCACATATACAAGAATACTATCAGAGACGAATTGACATGTGGTCAGCATACTTGAAAATAACTGTGTCCGTAGTTACATGTTGGGAACAGCATGCAATGTATTTGTAGTATGTGCAGCTGGGCAGGTACAGGACTGACCACTGAGGGACGCCAGAAGCCAGCTGGCACTGGAGTTTGTGTCTGTGCTGTCAGCGCCAGACAGTTTTAATGACATTTTGAGTCATAAGTGAGTCTCCCTGCTGGAATCTACATCAGTACTCACAAAAAGAAGAAATATAGCTGGTTACTGGAAGTAGTTCTTGATGTCAGTCACATGAAGGAGGTAAGCCTGTCAACTTCTGCTGCAGTGTTTTCATGAAGTGCATGTTGGCATGGAGCTCATTCTTCGGCACCTACATGTTGTAGGTGTGAAAGTGCTTCCGCAAATTGCAGGTGGATTTGACCTGGACACAGTTTATATTTTACTGTGATTTTCTCCTAAAAAAAACAGTATCTCCACTTATCAAATGGCCCAGCGTTCTGTGCCAATTTCTAATTTAATGTTATTAGCTTTAAGTTAACGTGCCACACACCATGCCTGTCCTGACGGCAGAAGCAACAAATATTGACACACGTTTGGATTTAGTACTTCATGACGTATTTCTCTTGAGATTATATTTGTAAGGCAGTAACACATTTTCAGAGTTATTAATATAATTCAAACAATTGGTACCATGTTCTAATAAATCGTAAAGTCTTTTTAAAGGGTTTATAAATTGTAGCTAATGGCTTTATTGATCAATCATTTACTGGTGCTTTGTAGATGCAGTTATAAGCAGATAATAAGAACAAACTTTGGAGTAATCAAGTTTTGAAAAATGTGTCTTTTTGGCTCTTCAGTTCGAGACCCCTTCAATGGACCATTTGACCTCTGACCTGCTGGAAAAGAGCAACTTATTAATACTGAAAGTGCAGACCAGATGGATCCATATAAGAACCCATTATTAAAGATTTATTAACATCTACCACTGCAGACTAAACGGTCATAAAGATTTATTAATGGATTACCAACCTTTATTACCTATTGGAAAGGAAAAATACCAGCCAAAGGAGTACTACACAAACTGACAACCCTAATGGTGTTCTTATCAGTGGCTTATAACTGGTCTACAAAAGCATAGTAGTTCCAAAAAATGTAAAAGTAAAAAATGTAAAGAGTTAAATTAAGAGTTACATTGATGTAACTGGCTGTACTGTAAATACTAAGAACAAAACACCTCAAGACACAGAATCAGTTGCTGCATGACAAGCCACGAAGGAAATAGTAAACTATTTTTATTGACATGTTTAAATTCAGCTATTTACAAGTTCTCAGAGTGGGCAACAAAACATTTCACAACATTACAGTTTGATGAAAACAAAGTACCAAATATTGTGTCTACATACAGGAATCTGCCGTCTGGACACAAGAGCCAGTCAGAGATGATGCTCACTTGTACACAACATCAGTTTGGCACACAGATCAGTAGCATATACGCATGAATATCAAGTGCTGTGTAGCCTTTCAGTTCGCCATTGCACCAGATTGAAGGAGAGATCTTGTCATTAAACCTGTCTCAGTAGCCCTGTCTCAGGTGTGTTTTGGCACAGTGATAAATCAACTTCAGACTTTTAACTGTGTTTTTGCATGTTTTCATTTATTTACCACAAATCACATACAGTATACTTTACATTACTGCTGGCATTACCCTAACCATAATGCCAAAACATGAAAAAACACTGGTATTGTCCTTTAAAAGAGACTGAGTTATGCATTTTGCCACAAGATGGTAGTATAATAAAGAGAGTGGTCCTGCAAGACTTGATAACAGAGGTCAAGCCAGAAGCCTCCATGTAAGAAGATTTAGCACTTTTTATAGATGACCCAGCACAGAAATTAATAGTTGAAATATACTGTTTAATACAGGGGATCAGAAAAGCAATAATTATGATACTGTTAATCCATCAGATTAAATTAAACCACTGTGGGACTACCAAGAATTCCCAAAGTGAGAGCTTCCTTCCAAGCTCATGAGGATAAGGGCTTGGACAGCCAATCAAATGAAACATGATCGTTTAACTGGTACGTCCCACAGGGGGGCACTGAATGGGAGGTCTGAATGACTCAGGGTGCCCAGAGCTGGACAGGGGGACAGCCAGGGATTATAGAGTCTCACAGCTCAGAGTGAGCTGTTTTTAGGGGGCCCGATATTTCTTCTAACTCCACTGGAGGGTTAAACTGGTCAAGAATGTATACAAGAAGGTCTGATAATTAAAGGCAAATTGTTTGCATCATAATTACAAGGGATAGAAAACAGAAAGAGCAATTCTTATGTCTTAAGACAAAGAGGACTCCAATGGGAGTCTTAGATTATGGGCTTAATTTTCACTTTTTGGTAAATTACTTAGATTCGATAGGTCAACTTTGGTGACACCAGTTGAAGTTTGACATGTTGGCGATTGAAATACAAAACAAGATCAGTGAAAATACATCAGGAAGTTGTTTTATGTCAGTGGTTTGAAGGTGCACTCTGCTAAACTTCGTTCTGTTGGGTGAGGTCCTCTGACACACTGTTGAACTCCGTGGCCCGAGCGCTCATCCCCAGATACTGCTTCAGGAACTCGCTGAAACGTTTTTGGTTGTTCCACTTGCGGGCTGACTTCCGGATGCCGATGAAGCCACCATACCTCTTCTGGTACGATCTTCCTGGAGACATCAGCTTCCTGTAGCCGTGCCTCCCTTTGACGAAGCCGCCAAACCTCTTGGAGACACTCAGCCCTACATCACCCTGTCCTTCTTCCTGCCCTGCCTCGTCCTCATACTCATCCTCAAGAGAAAGGGCATTCTGGGAATTGTAGGCCGTGTTCAGCTGGCTGCCCTTGCCACCCAGATCCCTCTCGTCCACCCCGAGAGCCCGGGTCATGTGATCGAACCTCTGCAATGCTATGGGCAGCAACAGACCTCCCTCCACCTTCTCCTCTTCCTCAGGGAACAAGGCCTCCACCTCCTCCTGAGATCTTTTCCGCACGGTACCACTAAGGGAGGAAACTGGCGACGACAGCACTTTGCGACAGAAGTCCCGGTAGAAGGCTGGGGAGACATTGCCTTCGCACTCAGTGAGACACACCTGACAGAGACAAAGACAAGAGATCATCTTCATTTTCTTCAGCTGTGGTCAGTTCATTCATATCATAAAATAGACAGACCTCACTGTGGACAGTTTTCAGCCTAGCTCTAGGGATGGCAGTGTAGGCCTGTGGGACAGTTAGTTGGTCGGTGCACTGCTTTGATTGAAATGCATGGTTTCACAACTATTGGATGGACTGGCATTCAGCAGTAGTAGTCTGTGCTGCTGAAAATACACCCCCAGACCAAGCCACCTCTGTAACAAAATATTTTAGGGGAGACGTGACTATGGTTAAGGCGTCCTGCAACAATGTCCTTTGGGAGGTGTACATGGGTGTGTGTGTTGGTTGGTGGTGTGGGGACAGGGGGATGCTCCCATTGGGCCAACCCCCGTTAAAAATGAACAAATCACCGACTGCTTATCGCAGGTGCAACTAATAACATTAATTAATGCACAGTAGCCAACACGCAAATAGACTGCTGTCATTTATTAAAGATCTACTGTAGATTGTGTATGAAACAGTTTGTACCATAAAAATGAACATGCTACAGTATTACTGTATCTGATTTGCTGGGGTTGTTTGAGTGGAAAGTCCTTAACTCAGTCTTAACTCAGAAAATACAAAAATCAATACGACAGAAGGAGATTGATTGGATTTCTAGCTCATTTATCACCTGCTGTATATTTTCCACTTGAATGGTTCGATGGGCGCATGTGTATTACGTGGCGGAATGTAACTATACATGAAATACTACATCGCTTCAGCGCATCAGCTACTGTTTCCATGAAGCAGACTAATCATGGAAGCTCTGGTCCTTTACTGATTTACAAGTGAGATGCCTTTCAGCCAGGAAGGATGGAGATAAAGGAGTGGAGAAAATTAAAATAAGCAAAAGATGGCATGGATAAAAGGGGCAGTAAGTCAGTAGATGGCATGTGGCAAGGTGCGTGCTCTAAGACAACTGTCTTTAAGCAGTCCTAGGTCTTGCAAGGCAGCAAATGCCAAATTCAATAGGCTCACTTGAGGTGACACCAACAACACTAACAGTTCAAAGTTTTATGTTTTAGGCCATGTGCACTTAAATGTCATCCACTGTGTTCCCTGCCAAAATCTGTGAGAAGCAGACATGTCATTAAACCAGAGAGAAACAACAACCAGACACAAGCACTGAGAGGAGAAACACACATCTATCCCCAGGAATCAATTAGCCACAACAAATTAAAACCCAAATGCCAAAAGGCTAATTTGCTGAGTCAGAGACAGTGAAGAAGAGGGAGGGAGGACAGGATGAATACAGGAAGGTAGGGTCAGGGGTTTCCACTTTTTTTCAATCACCAAATTAAGTGAGTTTGTGTATTTGTGTGAGAGTGTTGTCCTGTTTTGTCAGAGCATGAATTGTTTTTTACTCATTTCTCTCACTTGTTTGAATTTGTTAAATTTCCCACTTGTGACATAACTACACAACAAAAACAGCTGTTATTGGCCTTTTTCACAGCAGACATTTTGTCTGTCATTGTAGAAAAAGCACAGGTGTTACTAATAACATTAACAATGGCTCTGTTCTGGCCATCCTGTAAGCCATCACTGTGAGTGAAGCAGCATGCACAATACCATGCCAAAATGTTTTCTGTATAAAAGTTCTAATAAAGGGCAAACAAATTCTAATTAAATGTCCTGT
>NTHP01000003.1:78000-93499 GCA_003416845.1 Oplegnathus fasciatus | reverse complement strand
TTTTTTTTTCCCTAGTGGGGGCCTTTGGTACGGAGCCTCGGAGTGGCCATAGAGAGAAAAAAATAAATGTTTCGATGCCACGTTTTACTACATCAAGCCCTCGAAATGCTATTGCGTGCGCACAAGATACAATTCGTTCAAGTTTTGATTAATTTGTTCGCACAAATTAAATAATTAAATAATTCTGGCAGTGCACAAGGCCAAGTCATTCATTCCAGCCGGCACCTGCTTAAGGCACTTGTCCTTGGTGATAGCTACGGATAGATTCTTTAATTAAACTTTACTTCAGCTTGGAGATGAGTTATCAAGACACGTTGACAACATTTGCTTTGCAAGGGATTATTGTTAGTAAAAGGTACTTGATACTTGAAGCAGGTGTAGTGCACTTCATGCTTCGAGGAGAAAGGCTGGTCTGTGGTGCTGGCTTTCTGCATATACACAACATGGCAACGAATTAATCAAAATGTGCAAACAAATTATGTCTCGTGCGCACGCAATAGCATTTTGAACGCTCAAGTAAAATGTGGCTTCGAAATATTTTAGTATTTTAGTAGTAGGGTATTAGCCCCCCCCCTTTCTAACTGCAGGGAGAGTGTGTATTTTCGGATAAATGGGCCGTCGGAGCAATGGGAATTAGTTTTCAGCATAACAGGCTGTCTGACAGATGGGTTATTGGGGTGTCGGACTAATGCGCTGTCAGAACAATGGCCAGTCCCCGTGTTTAGAGCTAGCTTAGCTCTAAGACTGGAAGCAGGACGAAACAGGTAGCTTTCACTGAAAGAAGGAAAATACGCCTTCCAACAGCGTCCAACAACCAGGATGAGGCTGCTTGTTAAGCCACAATGTCATTTTCTATTCCTACATGTGTTAAATATACATACATAATGTGTAAATTACATAGTTTTGGGGACGTTAGATGGCACCTTTGATAAAGCAAGGCTAGCCGTTTCCCTGTGTTTTTTTGTGTCCACAATCACAGTAAAGGAAAGACTCAAGTGTTTTAAGTGTCTTTTGACTGCTACTTTGCCCACTCACTGATATGTCATATAATGTACAAACAAGGTGAGCGATGTGAATTTATAGGCATATAGGCCTCTGACACAGTGGGAAGAGGAGAGGACAATAAGAGAGCAAAAATGACAGGAGTTGAAGGGGACCGACTAGGGCACAGACAGCAGGACAGAGAGCACAGCAGATATAAAATGTGACAAAGACTTGGAGGACAAAAAAAGAGGGAAAGAAAAATAGTTTGACCTTATTTCGGTAGGAACAGCCCAGTCTGGTGAGTCTGACGTCAGAAACACAACCAGAGTTTTCATCTCATTAAACAAACTCGTTAACTCCTTTAATTGATGCCTCAATTAATGCCTCTGGCAACAAACTGAGTCATTGTTTGTTGCTGACACACACACACACATACAAACTCACATGCACAAAACACACACAACATTCAGACACACAGACGTACGCAGCACACACACACACACACACACACATATACATACAAATGCATGCATTCTCACACATGCCTGATGTACACACTGTGTATGCCCACTATACAGTACTTTGTTAGACATGCTCAAATACAAATTCACACACACACCACTACACTGCTCTCTTAGCCGTACTGTAGGTTGTCATTATCTATTAAACTGATGTGGCAGAAAGTAAAACTAATTTGTCTTCAATCCAACAATCTCACTTTATAATGTCTTAGAAATTTGGAATTTATTCAGAGTAATTAAAAACTGATAAAAGTGTAATTGCACGAGAGTTCTTTCCAATCTCTAACTACCCATAAAACAGCAGCTCTGCAAAATTAATCAAAATTAATCAGTCTTCTAGTGTGCAAACAATGAAAGTGTGAGTCAAGTCTGTCTTTAGTCTGGTGGAAAGTGGATGGGTTTGTCAGCGAAGGACAAAAGAGCAGCGCAGCCATTTCAGGCAGGAATATTGTAGGACAGCTAAGTGCGGGACAAGGTTGGCAGATGGCAGTGGATTTAGACAAACAGCTTGGGCGTGTTCATTTGGCCAAAATGCATCCCATTCTCCATCTATCCTGTCACTGGCTTGGCTTCCAAAAATGAGCTGCCTGCCATCATTAAGGATAATGCATGAAGGAGGCTTCACATCTTCTATCCCCTGAGGCGTGGCCAGACACTGCGTACACATACACATGCTGTATCCTTAATTTCGAAATGACCAAGAACAATGAAAGTGGAACTGTCAAACCATTATGTCATACTCTAACAAAAGTCTACAGCCACAGAGGCTCTGTGTGGCAGTACTTAGGCTTAGGTACTTACCATGTTCACCGTCTTAGTTTAGCATGTTAGCATGCTAACACTTGCTAATTAAAACCCAAAGTACAGTTATAGCTGATGAGAATGATATTAGTTTTGTAAGTATTTGGTCATGAACCACAGTATTACAGAGTTCTGATGGCAGCGCAACACAAAAGTTAAAGGATCACCAAAGCTGCAATTCACCCTGAGGGTAACATGAATGTCTGTACCAAATGTCATGGCAAACCATCAAATAGTTGTTGAGACATTTCACTCAAATCCACAAATGTCAACCTCACAGTGGTGCTAAAGGAAAAGTCATTAGGATTCACCCTCTGGGAACCATGAATGTCTGTACCAAAATTTCATGGCCATCCATCCAATAATTGTTGAGATATTTCAGTCTGGACTAAAATGGTGGACCGACCGACCAACCAACAGAGCAACAGTCCCCAGAGCCTTGCAGCGTGTCACATTAGATGTTTATATGCTTACTGCACGGGTTCAGGCAGGGCAGGACAATTCTCTACCCCTGTGAAGATGATTTTTTTTTTTTGTAATAATCTTAACTTTGTGAAACATGAATAAACATGAACCACAGAACATATTTCGACAGCTGTCGCTGGAGGTTGAAGGAGCAGTCTAAATCCTACTTGGGGGTGAATGCAGGCAACAGTTAAGTACTCGCCAAGTTGAGTCCTGGCAGTTCCTAACTCAGTCAAGTACCAACACGGAGTCCATCCAGCCTGAGTGCTGTCACTCAAGCCTCACTCAGGATATTACAGATAAGTGTACACAGACAGACATTCACACACAGGTGAACACACCACTGAATGTAGTCTTTATCTGTTTTTCTGTCCTCTTGTCTATAAAGTCCTCTGTGTTGTTAAAAGCTCTGTAAAAATGAATTGGTCTTCTCAACGATTCATCTTTTCTGTGGTCTTTTACTGACGTCTGCCAGGTTCCCTCGAGAGCCCTTAAAACCCAATTACTCTCCTTTTAATTAACTGATTAACCACTAAATAAACCAGATAATTAAGTCATTACTGTCTGGTGCTGCGCTGAGGAGCTGCTGATGGAGGTCTTACAGTCCAGTAGATGATGAATAAAGACCATCTTTTAGATGAAAGTAACCCCTGTCCACAGAATATCTCTCATCCAGGCTCAACCTGATACCTGTTACCATGTGACCACATGAGCTGATGTTGTGCCATTTGTTTTGCTACCTGAAAAACATCTAATCCAAGTTGCAATTCAAGGTTACCGAAGGAGCAATGAACACTGAAACGTTATATTATGTGGCGTCATCCATGTTTTGTAAAACATGTAATAAGTGAAATGACACTTCACAAAGTGGGCACCTCAGCACAGGGTCTGTAGTCTGTCTCCTTGGAAACTATCCATGCGTAACTGTATGTGAGTTCAGCAAGCTTTGCCTGGTTAAATGGAAAAAGTACTAAACATCACGACCATGTTCTTTGTTGATTAAAAAGTACGCTTAGTCAACCATGAATAAGTACGCATCCGGTCGGATTCATAGCCTCGTCATCCGACAACTCACAACTCTAAGTACAAAATTCTCAAACTTAATCACACTGTGTTATCAACTGTCTCCACCATTATTTTTCTCCATTATTGCCATTTTCTCATCAAGAACAGGAAGTACAAAATAAATTACTCCCAGGCCGAAGAGCGTCTTAAAGCCGGATTATTCACGCGTGGTTGAACGGAGGAGCAGTGTGCATCCGTCTTGCAGTGCTTCTTTATTTTTAAAAGCTGAACTGCAGATTATTTCGTAACTTAAATGTAATAACCACAATATTGTCAAATTCACGCCAGTACACCATGTACCTGGGCTGTAACTTTGCTTACTTTTTTTCGGTGGTTTTTATGTAATGGCGGTCCAGACATTTGCACACTCTGTAGTTCTGCCTGTGCAAGAACAGTAAAAAAAAACAAACAAACAGAAATTGCCTTTTTTAATGAAAATTTTCAGCATAGCAATGTTCAATTGCCTTTTCACTGATTCATTTGGCAGACAAGTGCCTAATTTGTATTCTGTTGTATAGTGCATCAAATTAAAAACTGGGGTCTTTCAAGACTCAAGTTAAAACTAATTTAAAAGTGCAATGTAGTTTAAACCCAGTCTATATCATTATGCAAATGAAGTCCTTATTCATTTCATTTTCTTTTGTTTTTTTGTCACAAAATTGTAACTTTTCCTTTATTGACTTTGAATATATAAAAAGCCTGAATGCATCTGACAATGAGGGTGATGAATTATTGTGCACACCTGCATAATGACCTTATAAACTGCAGCTTTAAATTTGATAGCTTTACATTAAAGTGAACAACAGTAACTTCCAACCCTTAAAGAAGAGAGGACCAGCAAATTAAAGAAAACAAATATTGAATAATTAGAGTGATGTTGGCTTTGTTGGTTGATGAGTCAGTTTGACAGGTAATTAAATGTAATTTAGTCTTCAGCCTGGAGCCAGATAGCAGACTACTTTATCTGTCAGAAAAGTCACTTTGATTGACAGCTTGTCTCGGGCCCACTCAAAATACATTGTGCTCTTTGTTTTAATATTGATAGCTAACTGGCAAAATGTGTGAGTGGTCATTGATGTGACACACGTTCCAGGACAGTAGATCTATATTACCAACCAAGTTGATTAAAAATATCTAATCTATATATTAATCGTCTCTGTCACTACCTGCATCTACCTACTGATTTACCTGCCATTTCCTCTGTCTTCCTGTGAGACTAACATTTGTTATTAGTTAGTATCATTCTCACCCACTCATGCTCTTTGTCTCCCCCTTCCTCTGTCACACACTTTCTCAATCTCACTCTTTGTCTTTCACACATATATAAAACGTGACAAAACTACTGCTACAATTGGCATAAAAGTCCACAAGGGGCTTAGTTGTAGGAATGCCCTACTATTCATTCAACTGCTGCACAAGATCAACTAATTACTTTACCTGTTAATTGATGCTAGAGCAACATCTGCCTTATTTTTGTATCAAAATGTTAATAATCACCCCATAGGTAAAACTGTTAAACAGTAGTCCTGAAGGCTAAATCCTACATTAAATTACTTCAAATTGATACGCAGAAAATATGAGATGTCTATTAAACACTTTGCCTTAATGGCCACCACTTATTCATTAATTCATACAACACTTTTTTCAGCCAAGACTGATTTTATGTGGATTCATTGTAAGAAAGTATCCAAAATATGCCCTGGCAGTAATAGTACAACTGCACGACCAGTACTATTAGCATCAAACATTATTTCTTACAATCCTGCTCTTTGTCTCCTGGTCAGAAGTCATGTCAGCTCACAGATGTGTCTGCAGAGTGGGCGTTTTGACCTATCTCGAGCCAGAGGAAACCTTTAGAAGAAATCTTTAGTGCTTTTACAGAATGTTCCCTGTCAGCCAGACTGTGTGTGACGTGGCAGTAGATTACATGCTGCAGCCATTACAGGGAGACACGCTAAGCGAAATCAATTTACGTTCTCAATGCATCTAATCACCTAAGGTCAATTAATGGTTGGGAGGTGTGCTCACACACACTTCCACAGGGGTCATAACAGACTCATTTCATATTTAGATTATGTTTTTATGTTTGGAGATCAGGTGATGCCCTGTAAGTTTTTGATTTGCTGTCCCGCCTGCACAAATTTGACATTTATTTATTTGTCCTCGGTTTTCCCCCTTATATTAGATACATAGTTTCAGCTAGAGCATTATTACATAGTTATTACTGTGCAGCTAAAATAAATTAAACATATGGTGTTAGGATATTTAGAAAAAGCATTGAGGCAGGCAAGCATTTTCAAATTATTAGCCAATGGGCCTTCGTCAAACACAGGTGTAACTAACTGTGCTATATTATTTATGTTAAACATTTGGACACCTCCAAAACAGGGTTATATTTTCCTCCATTTTAGAGTTGTTCATGCATTATAACATAATAGCTCTCTACAACTTTGGGTTTTGCCCTGTACTGTATGTGTAGGTGAAATAAGACTTGAATAAATAAAAGACTTGAATAAGACTTGAAAATATTCGCATTAATATCGGACCTGGCTGTTCGAAAACAATGATTATGTTAGCATTGTTTTGTTAGCATTCACATGAGTCTTAACCATTGGTGCAGACATGACACTGCTAAATGTTAAAAAGCAAACCAAAGATGTATTATAAGACCAGGATACTGGACTCCAAGATGGCGCCCATTCATTTAAATCAAAGTTTTTCACCAAGCGCATGCATCAAAAGAGGTTTTCTCTCTTCCTGGTTTACTTCTGTTGTTGTGTGGCCCATGTATTCATGCAGTGTTGGCAGAATGGGAAAAACAGGAAAACGTAGGCTAACATTATTCTGACTCTGGAGTGTTACGCATTATTTCAAGATGATTACCCCCACTGCTAGCTAGCCTCGTAGTCTCATCATGTAGCCTGAATTAGCTATTTAAAACAGTTCAATATGTAAAACCAGATACAAACTGTAATTGGCTGAATCAATTGTATTACTGTTAATAATGTATTTTATTTAGATGTAACTGTCAGCAATGGTGGCTTTGCAGCTATTTTACAATTAGCTGACAGTTAATTGACACTTCCTGTAGTTCTTTTCACTAAGCGGGATATTGTAGGTGTCAAAAATCCCTGATATCTCAGACTCTGAATTACAACCAGGAGGCTAATATGAATGGTTTTTCGAACTTGGTTGTTCATATTAGCTAATTAGCTTTGTGGTAGTGTCTCTTTCCCTGAGCCCGCCTACTGGTCCCATAGACTATGATGTCACGAGGCTGTGGGAAAGTTTTACAAACATTTAATCTTCTGGCTTTAAAATTTCATGATAAAAGTGAAATCATTCATTGAGTCTCTTTTATGAAGGACACCTCTGGGGAAAATGCTTTTTGGGCTGCAGGGGATCTCTTACAGTACCGCGGAGAAACAACGGGCAGCAGGCCTGACTCAACACAACATATCCAACTCTCCTCACGTCACAAACGGAGTAAGTACGTACAGTTTATCTAACTGACACTCATCACGACTTCCACTTTGGCCTCCAAGATTACAAAAAAACAAATCAAGGAGAGTGAAGAAAAGGCCAGGACCTCCTTCCTGCTCTGATATTTTTCTTGTGCCACAGATTAATCATGTAATCAACAACAGCAAAAGAAAATGTATATCTCTGCCCCCAGAATTAAATTGAGTGCAACTGCATCTGAGAGGAGTCAGTCCTCCTTTGATATTGAAACAGGGAAGGAAAAAGAGGATCTGTGAAATCCTCTCAGCACAAAAGGATGGACAGGGACCCTGCTGTGTTAGGAACATTGTATCCTTGGATTAAGTCCACACGTTCACAGCCAATTCAGTGCAGCCACCGGAGCAGTACACCCCAGCACTATGCCGTGTGACCTGTGATCCTGCACTCCTTATCCTCCCTCCATTTTCCCCAGCCAGCCTTCGAATGAGAATGGTTTCCTGAGGTTAAGGAAGTTTATCCATAAAGCTAATAAGGTTGTTGTGGAGGAAACCAATGAAGTCACTGATACTGAGGAGATGGATTAATGGGGACTTTAACTTTTAGGCCATTAGACACGTGAGAGGGGAAATGGGGCTGCAACTCAGTTGTTTTGTGCAATCAGTGTTGGGTTTTTTTGGTTAAGATTAAGGTTAATGTTGGAGGTAACACCACATAGCCTACTCTTTATGGATCTGTCTTCTTTTCTTTGTTTGTCTGTTGATGCAGTCTGGATTTTTGTGAGTGGAATTTCTTTTTTCTTTTGGATCTAATGTCTCACTAACTACATAGTGACTACCAGTTTTTCATCAATTTACCCCAAACAAACTGCCTTCCTGTATGGCAGTGCTACCTCTTCAGATAACAATGATTTCCAGATGCATTTTGACAACCCTCACACAAAGTGCCTGAACTTGATGCATTCACTTGTTTCGTGTGTGTAGGTGGACATAATGATGGCAATTGGCATATTCGAAGTCCAGAAACAACGAGGTGTGTCCTCAAAACACAACTTGTCTTGTCTTGTTGCTTTATAGAAGCTTCTGATAGTCTTCTTCAAGCCTGATAGTGAAACAGAAAGAAGACCTTGCCCTTTGTCTCTGAGGGACCAATAGGTTCACAAGTTTTGTTAAATATTTCAAACATTTCCCGTTTGAAATTCTATTATGAATCTCATCTCTCTCTCTCTCTCTCTCTCAGTCCCAAGTGTTTCAGGATGGTTTTACAATCCATCTCATCTCGCTATCTCGTCATCTCACCCACATTTTTATCTCTGAAATCTGAAGTGTATCTGAAGTGTAGCTACGTATCACAGCTTTAATTTCTGCAGAAGTTATGCCTCTCAAATTTCAAGCATTACGCTTTCATTTAATATACTATATCCATTCAGACGTAGGCAGGGGTGGAATTTTGATTTCAAAGATGGGGGGGGGCACAGTTAGTACAGGCACAAATCCTCAAAAGGGCTTTAGTTGTTCAGATAGGTAGGTAGGTAGAACAAAACACGACTAGGTTATTTCATAATTTTTATATGTCCCCTTCATGAAATGGATGGTCGTAACAAGAATATTTTATGCCGCAAAATACAGCAAAAAGTGATGAAATTGATTCACCCCATAGGTGAAATAGTGCAGAATAAAAACCCCTCTAGAGATGAGGAGAGAGGTCATTTTTTCATGTAATTTTTCACCTATTGCTTGGATTTAGTTAAAATTTGCAGTACTAGTGCCCTGATATCCGCCCTACACCTCAAAGCTATATGAATATCAAAATATGTATTCATTATAAAACTAGAGCCTAGAGGCTTTTAAATACAAAGTTGTCATAGGCAGAAATTTCACACAGGTAGTATGTTTCTCTCGTTTTTTTATTATAACTTTAGTTTTCAGACTGTAGAAAATGGAGGGGTCCAATGCTGCCTTCTGAAAAAGTGCAGGAGACATGTCCCCTGTGTCCCCCCTGTAAATTACGCCCCTGGACGTTTGTTTTTGTACTCTGGGTTCTCCTCCCTCCATACAGCCTCAATGACGATATTACTTGCCTTGTTTCACCCAGCCAAGGCAGAAATGCTGGAACACAATACAAAGCTGGTCAGAGGTAAATTTCACAGCTACCCAAATCTGTTGCAATCACAGGAATGCTTTGAGTATTTGCCCTCAGGTATGAGAAAGCAGCCTGTAGTTTTCTCTGAATCAGTTCCAAATTACATTGTTTCAACCCGAGCGCTATCTGTAGATCTACACCAGCTTCTTTCTGGAGATATGCAAGAAGCTTTAGTTACTCAGAGGATTATAACCAGATGCATGCGCTTTCAAATCAGTTATCATCAGTGGTTGTTGAAAGAGCCTTTCTGTAAGACCTCACTTAAATTAATCCATTTTGAACAGTGCCTTTGTTTATGGAGTTTCTCTCAAGGTCAAATGAAAAGTGAGCCCCAGGCTGAACAAAAACACTGTTAATTATTCAATGTAATAGAAAAAGGTGACACCCAGTCAAGTGTATTGACTTCATAAACGTTTCCTGACAGCTTAAAAAAATAATGAGTTTTACACATAAATGCCTGAAGGCATAAGGAAAATAATATTAGTAGAAAGATAAAAGCTGCAACCACTACTAATAATAATGATAATAATGATGATAAGTTAAAATAATAAATCTGATCATCATCTCAAAATCATAATCTTAATTCCAAATCATTACATAGAAGCAATTTATACCATTCATCTAAAGGTTTTATAAAAATGTGATTTAATATATTTTTCACATAAGATGACTGAATCAATGACATTTAGCCTGATATTAGTCCATTAATACAAGCTTTGAAGAATAAGAGGGGTTTGGCTCATAAAGAGCAAGGGGGTCTGCAATGTCGCTATGGGCCAGATGTGGCCTGATGCTTTATATGTGATCAATAAAATCCATTTACATTGACCACTTCCCTCCTTTCATGTACTGGACATACCTTTTTCTGAATGTCAACAACAAAACCGCCCTGAGATGTATTCATATTTATTGTCTGATACATTTAAAAATACACATTACAACATCGATCATTAAAATCAAACTGAAATCAGTCTTTACCCCTATACCCATTGCTCTCAGTATGAAAGCTCACATCACCTATTTTTCATATATTATTTTTTTGTCATAAATCAAACCTTTTTATTTAATTATTTATTTTCATAATAAATAATAATAATGAATAATTTGGCAGGGTATTGCCTTTAAAAACAAAGTATGTTACCCTCAGGCAAATGCCTTTGAAAACCTAAAAGTAATCTTCTAATGAAGTGAGCCTGAGAAAATCTGACCCTGCTAACCAAGGTGCACTCACCCAAATTACCTTTCATTACTCTGTGTCCTGAGCCACAGTGTAAACACAAACACGCAGCAGCTTTCTGCGAAGACTCCCCTTTCATTCATGGAACCCACTAGAGCGCAGCGGTAAATCAGACCTTAACGATGAATGACTAATCAGGGCGAACGATGTATGACCTTTCCCTCTTTGCTAAATACCAACACACTGACGGAATAAGCTGCATGTGTACTCCTCAGACGGAGCGTCTTCTCCTCGTGCTCTCTGTAGTGTGTACGTCTCTGCTGCCCGGTGATTTGAACCCACTCAAACACGTACTATTTAGAGGACGTAATAGTCTGCACTTGCTCCTTTAGAGGTGATGCATTGACGCAATGAAACACAGAATCAGTGGTCTGTTAACTAGAGTGACCTGAGACGTTATTCTAACCCGCTCTGTCTGTCACCGAGGCCAACAATAGATAAAGCTTCAATTCCTCGATCATTACAAGCACTCAGACGTAAGGAGCTCAAGGGTCAGAGGGTCACGGCAACACGACAATAGTAGCAGCAATTAACCTGGGACGTGTGGATGACAGACAAGTGATGGAGACAAAGACTGATTACTCTTAACAGGGCTGAAAACAGCTTACAAACATGTTGTCTTTTTTCCTTCCTTGTGTCCAATATTTTCAGTTAAATTTGGATTTAATTAAAGGGGAAATTCACATTTGAATTGTAGTCATTTGTTGGGCTCTCTAAATCTGATTGACACTGCTACATTACCAACATTAGAAGCAACTAGTAAGGAGGTAAAGGGGTGTACAATTCTATCCTCACTGTCTGGAAAGTGTGACTCCAATAGGATGTACAATATCAATATTGTACATTCTATTATATATATCCATATATGTATGGTCTTTCTTACCTGCCTGTAAGCCTCAAATGTAACAAAATGTGAGCGATTACTCACATAACAAAGATGCTAAACGCAAAAGATTCTGTATCAAAGGTCAGAGGTCAAGCCATTTCTTTTCCTCCTCCATCTCCCTCCTTCCCCCCAGGGTCTTCTTACCTGTGTTGGGGTGAGAGTGTGGGTGCCTATAGGGGTCCCTCGGGTGCAGGTTGAGGTTCGTCAGCGTATGTTTCCTTCTCTCTCTCTTTCTCTGGTTTTTCTGGCTACGTGGAAGCTGGAGGCAGCTGCTCTTATAGGGACCCACCCCTCCCCTTCAACCTCCTCCTCTGATTCTCTCTCTCTCTTTCAAAACTCATTCTTTCATCACAGAGAGAAAGAGAGGGAGGGAGGGAGAGAGGGATGGAAATCAGAGAGAAGGAGGGGGGAGAAAGAAGATGGGGGAGCAGGGACAGGGCGCGAAGTAGGGAAAGAGGGAGGGTGGCAAGGAGGAGAGAAAGATAGGAGTTGGTATAGGAAGAAAAGTAGTTGGCGAAAGGAAAGAGGAGAAAAAGAGGGAGGAAAGGGAGAAAATGGCAGGAGAAAAAGAGTAGAAAGGGAAAAAATGATTGAAAGAGAGGGAGATGAGAGAAGGGAGAAAAGAGGAAGGGTGAGAGATGGAAAGGTGGAAAAATCTATCTATCTATCTATCTATCTATCTATCTATCTATCTATCTATCTATCTATCTATCTATCTACAGCCTTGTAGTGTTGAACTCTGCACACACATCATTTCTGCACGGAGAAGCTCAAACATCGAAGTGAGGGAACAATAAGCAAAGCGCATTTTTGAGTGGAGGGGGACTTAAATGTTTTGTACAGGTTCTACATAAATTCTATTGCATTTTACTGGATTCCTATTCCTGTGGATTCTCCACAGGAATCACTACAGTATATCTTATCTATATCTGATCTAACTTTGTTCCCTGACTGGCTGAAAACATCAGTAGAGTGACTTTTTTCACTGTACTGGCCACATATTCACAGTATATATATTCAGTATATGTATGTATTCAGCCTACTGTGATACCAGTGTTATTTCAATATTTCTTCTTCACTCTATTAATATATTAATGAGGAGAGTCTAAACATGTATATGTTTGTATTTGCTGCAGTCAAGTTCTTACTGTCTGTTTTACACTCTGAAGTCATGAGCTCAAAAAATAAATTAAAACTGCCAAACAAGACCACTAAGTCCTATTTTTCATTGAACTGTGCCTTTAAGCTGATTATTCCTTGTAACTATATACTACCAGTTACTACTCCCCACGTTAATATACTGTTACCTCCTTGTAAAAAAACAAAAAAAATGTTGTATTTCTGTGCAGCATTCTTTTGAGGAGAGGTTGGGGGACATCTGGCTGTCACTCCTCCAGAATGTTGTGGGAGTGACAGTCACATGTCCCCCAACCTCTCTTCAGGCAGTGGCAGGACTGTATTACTGTCATTCTGCTCACAAACAAAAATCAGTGCTGGAAACAAAAGAATCACGACGAGCGTGAGTACCAGAGTTTCTCATTATGCGTCTGTCCGGCCTTCATTATCAGACGATTTGCTCTCTGTTTCGCTGTGATAAGGGTTACTTCACTTGGGCCATGCTTTTGCTATGATGCAGGATGAAATAGGAGATACAAAGTGCACTGAAAGCAGGGACTTTCATACATGTGTGGCTGTAATGTGATAAATCAATTAAACTCTCATTATGCTTACTGTAATTTATCAAAAATATATTTAAAAATGGAGTGCTTGAGTGAATATTAAAATACAAACACAGTGCATACCAACATTTTTTTCCTGAATAAAGTTGGAGTCTACACCAACGTTGATAACAGGACTAAGATTTGCAACAAGTCCTTGTACCTAAATAACAAAACAGGTCATTTGTCATTGCCTTCAAAAACAATGGATACAGTTTTTAATTGTAGGCAACTAGAACGACTTGGTTAAGGTTGTAAGATATATAAGATAAGATAAGCCATTATGACAAAAGGAAACCAACTTTACTGATAGGTGTCAAATTCAGTCAAAGTCAGGGGCTTTGTACACACAACAACTAGAATTTCTGTCTTATCTGGGTTTTAATTTCACTGTAAACACTGGATCACATTGCCTTTGAGGTAGAATGGAATGAGACCAATGAGAGCATAAATACATACTTAATATTACGTATAATAATGATAATAATTCATGAGATCTGAGTATAACTCAAAGAAATGTTCACAGTTTTACCAGCAAACCAGATATTACCAGTAAAGATGTGTACCACACATTTAATTAGTCTTACTCACAGTATACAGTATATATATAAATCAACTTTACAGTCAAGCGTAAAGAGAAATCTTAATCTTGATCACTATTACTTCTTCTTCTTCTCTCTGTGCACTTTACTTCTAATTGTGTGAGAGTTGCTTGTCTTTTTTGTATTATAGTGAAATTAGACTAAACACGTGATTTTGTGACAGTGAATTAATCATTTATTTTATTATTTATTTCAAGTCCCAATTCATGTGAGGTGACAAATCTCTTGTTCGTCACCTAACCTTTAATTACTTTTTATTGAATAAACCAGCAGCTGGTTATTACTAACACAGTGTCGAGACTCTGCCATTATACTACTACAATTGTTATTGGCTCCTCGATATCACTAAGGAAGCTATGAGTTGATCTCAGGCCAGCGTGACTACCATCTACCACAATTTTATAGTCAGTGGTACACTTTCTATTCTCTGCTAGTGTACAGCCGAGTGACAAATAGGAAAAATCCTCTTAAAAAAGTGACTTCGTAGGTGCTGGGCCAACAGGAGCCTCCAGGACAGCCTCTCCAAGTCTGTGGAACTCGATTAAAAACATTCTTCCAGAACATATTTCCTCATTTAGTGTTCTGATAATGATAGTTAAGAACGTATATATAACATGTCACTCCAAAGTCTCTCATTGGTTTTCACCTGGGTTGAGATCTGGTGACTGTGAAGGCCATAAAAAATTATTCATGTCATTTTCATGCGCATCAAACCATTCAGTGGACCCTCGTGCACTATATAGAAGCTTCTCCACTCATTTATTCAGTCATCAATCTGCATTTTAAAAATATTAAGTTCCATCATCTCGGCTGGGTCTAAACACCAATCCCTCTCCTGTCTCTTAGGATTCTACAGTGTGTGTTGTAGTTTTGTATGCTAACTCACAAAAGGCAGAATGAATTATTCAGGGAGGGGGGGGTCAGTCAATTTCAGAGGAGCTGAAGTGACTTGAAATAGGTTTTGTCAAGTGGTCATTCCTCATGAGGATTCATGTCAACCTGGTGGGTTAGTTTACTATTTCTGGAGTATTTCCTGCCTCAGGTTGTGCGCATCATGTTTGGTTTCCTTAAGTCAACAGAGGTTTTATGAGATGGGATCTAAAAACTGCAGGAGGGTCTGCCTCTTCAGTCTCTGTACACATACACACTCACCAACCAACAAGCTCTGCTTTTCTGACGGACAGGCTGACGGACATTTCTGATTGTGTTTTTTTTTTTTAAAGTTTGACATTTCAGGCAATGTGCTTATTCACTTTCTTGTTAGAAGATGTCTGTCCGTTAAATATGAAGCTACAGCCAGGAGACGTTAGGTTAGCTTAGCACAAAGACTGGAAACGGGGGAAACAGCTAGCCTGGCTCTTTCTAAACATACAAAAATCCACATACCAGCACCTCTAAAGCTCACTAATTAGCATGTTGTATCTCATTTGTTTAATCCATATAAAAACCGAAGTGTAATCGAGTCTTGCCGCCGCCGTGAGTTTGCCAGGCAATTAGACTCCAGGAAGTCTCTTGGCCAAGAAATGGTGAAATCATACCTTGTTGTTTTTAAACTTTATTTTTTGTATATAACATTTCAATTAGTGAACTTTAGAGTTGCTGGTAGGCAGATCTTTTTT
>NTHP01000003.1:49402-70804 GCA_003416845.1 Oplegnathus fasciatus | reverse complement strand
GTAAACAACCAACATGGCTGTTGTTAGTACTCACAGCGTCACTTTTCAGGCCCTTCAGCTCCCTCAGTTCTTCTCGCCATCGTTGAAAATCCATAAGATGTTGACTCTGGTTTGACCTCTTGCTTTATCCAACCTCTTTTGGTCGCAGCCTTTTCTACTTCTGTCTTTCTTTTCTTTCTTTGCCATTCTTGTGTGACTAGTTCGCTAGCTTTAGCCGCCTAGCCGTGTGGAAGACTACAGGCATGCGCAGTGAGTGCAGGGTCAGAGTGCGCACAGGTAGTCGGATGCGTAGCTGGACCGGCAGGCAGCCGGGTTATTACAATCCTGTGACAGCCACAGACACCAGACTTTTTCCTTTTTTTTGTCAGAGCACTTGAATTATTGATTGCTGTCTGGATGTAAAGAGAATTTCAACAAATATAACAAAAAGACATTGCCTACCCAAGCTTTAAGGTAACCTGTAACTCCACAGTCCCATGTAGGCATTTGATGGGTGCCCCTTGGCCTTGGAAGTAACATGGTTACTGTAAGGTAGTAAGATCAACTGCAGCTTATGTTAGAGCCGATGAACACAGTTTGATCCATTCTTTACAGATGCTCATCATTTCAGCATGTGGAGAAATCGACAGGCCTGCTGTGCCTAGTTAAAGTTGCTAACCTATGATTGGACAAATGGCTGTTTGGGAGAGGGGTTTAGCAAACGGTCAATTGATATAATTATTTACTTTAAATACAATGACAAATTACATGAGCACTGGAGCTGATTTGAATGTCTAGAGTTGAATGATTCAAAAGGAGGAGTTCATTTTGTATCATTTTTCTTTCAGATTTTCTCCATATACATTTCAAAAAGTACCGTTCTTTTATCATCTGATCGATTCATCTGATCAGCCAGTGACATCGGAGCAGGTATCTCTCTAAAGGAAGCTTTGTGCCTCAACATCAGGGCCTTGACCGATGCTTATGGTGACGACAGCGGAGATCACAACTAGTTTTTCGTTATCACCTGCTTCATTTACCAGTAGACCTTGAGGCTAGAGACAATTAGGCTTTAATCCCACCTCCACCATGACGGCTGATTTATCAGCCTCTAAAAAGCCACACTGTGATGGCCACATCAACTGGAACTCAAATGACTGAATAAATATATTTCTGCATCACTGTCTTGTGATGGCCTGTTGCATCCAAGGGGTTTAATGATGACAGAGAGCTGATATGCCGCTGTAAATTCAATGCAATACCCATTATTCATAGTGGGGAGTCATCAGCTGGTCAATGGCGAGAGCGTCAATAATCCAGCCGTCGGTTGTTCAATAGAATGGTGTTGGATAGAGGAGGAAAACAAGATGAATGAAAGAAAGAGGAGGATCAGACAGACAAAGGAAAGGAATTTAACACACACCTCAATTCGAAGATAAACGGGCCACAGTGACACATCTGGGATTTCTACATCAAAAGGACTGATGTGTTCCCTCCCCAGCCCACACAGCTCCTTATCTGGATGGAGACTGATCAGTGATAAAGCTGAAGGTCTCTATTAATAGGCTGAGGTGGAGGTTTGGGGTGGCAGGTTGACCAGCAGCAATGGTTCTCAACCTGAGGGAGGCAACTACAACAGGAGTCACAAGATGAATTTGGAGGCAGCGAGGGAACAGCAGTTATCTTCTGAAAAAATGGTTGATTTAAATTTATTTAGTCATGCAACATCAGAGGATAGAGATATAACATGTGAAAAAGGGAAAACTCTACAAAACATTGTGAATATAAACATGATATATTTAGCGAAAAACCTGATGAAAAACCTTAAACTACCTAAATGTTAAAGTGCACGCTGTATAGAATGTGTTAAAACTTGTTTGTTCACAAGATAGGAGTTAGATTATATGTAGGCGGAGGAAGAGTGAAGGATGAGTGAAGGATGAGACAATGTCATGAGGGATTACTTAGAAAGACGAGTAAGGAAAATGAGAAGGCTTTGATGGTTCCTGGAGATAGTCAGTCTAATGTGTGGCTTTTGTTAACGTGAACTCTCTCTATGTTAAAGCATCATAGGCTTTAAAAAGTAATCTTTTTCCTCATTAATATGCAAACATGTGCATGTATTTTAGGATTAAAGATACTGACCATGAACCGCTATGTCTCCAGTTTGAGTCTGGCATCTCTCCCTCGTTTCCTGTTGTCTATTCAGTGTCTGTAATAAAGGCTTTAAATTCCCGAAAAGTACAAAAAAAGAATATAAAGAAATAAAATGTTAGATTCCTTACACGTATATAGCCGTCAGTGATGTGCTCTTAATACACACATTAAAAAACAATACAGTCAAAGAAATGGAGGTATATGAGGATGTACACAGTACTGATATAGAGCAATGTTTCTCAACTTTCACTGCTTGTGACCCCTTAAAGAAATAGACATTTTGGGAAACATGTTTATTTGCTTTCTTGCATAGAGTTAGATAAGAACATCAATTCCACTCTCATGTCTGTCCATTAAATATTAAGCCACAGCCATGAGGCAGTTAGCCTAGTTTAGCACTAAGACTGGAAACCAAGGGGGAAACAATTAGCCTGGTTCTGTCCAAAGCTGGAAAAATACACCCACAACCACCCCTAAAGCTCATTAATTACCATAATATATCTCATTTGTTCAGAAAAAAAAAGTGCATAAAAAACTACATGTTGTTATGTACGGAAGTTGCTTCCGGTATTTATGCTAAGATAAACATCTGTTTGCTGGAGCTTCATATTTACACTACAGGCATGAGAGTGGTATCAATCACTTTTGGCAAGTAAACAAATACGTGCATTTCCCAAAAAGTCAAACTATTGTCCTTTAAAACAAACCAATGTATACCCCGTGTCACGAGTTGTATGTCTACTAGTTCAACCAAAATGTAATATTTCAGTTTTTCTGTTTTATTTGAAAATTATTAGAGACCCAAAAGGTAAAATGATCCAGGAAGTAACAAGAAAAAGCCAAACATCAGAGGATAGTCTAGATAAGCATAATATTTTGTAGCATAAATGCTTCTTTCTGCATTCTTTAACACTTGTTAAATTAACTCACAAAAAAATAAAAGGTTCTTATCTTCATGTCTTGGGTTACTTTGCTGGTGCACTCTACAAACTTAAAAGCGAAGCTGGAGCCTCCTTTTAGGTCACATCCTCACCATAAGGACATGTGTCAAGACTTCAAGGCATTAGGTTTTAGTGGTTAACATGCTTACCAAACCTCATATTCTTTTTGTCACATTAATGGTTTGACCCCTTTGGTGTGTCATAGTGTCTTGATCCAGTCCTGATGTTGCCACACTGAGGGTCAGTGGCATCCGTCTTGGATTTGGAGGAGGAGAGGATAGTTGAAAAGAAAGAGTACATTTAAGAAACAGGAGGAGTTGGGAGGAGAACAGCAGGAGACCAATGGAGGAGGATGGGAGAGGTGAGTCTGTGACGGAAAGGGGCACTAATAGAGGTCAGAACCATTAGCTAAGAAATCTGGATGTGGACAGCAGGCCAAAGCATCAGGGACTCTGAGATACCCGACCCAACGGTTTGTGGGGGGGTTTTCGGTTGAGGGTCATTCCAAACCAAGATGAGAAAAGAGACTCAAGGACAGCTGGATCAGCAAAACTGCAAATATTTAATACAGGACTTCTAAAACAGTAAATGGTTCATTGTCACACACCCCTGCATAGACTTAAAAAAACACACACACACACTCTAGTCTATTTTCATTCCTCTGGGCTTTATCTGAAATAGGAAGTGATTGGTGTTCAGCAGAGCAGAGAACAGAAACACTCTGTTATCTGCCAGTGTTCCCTGGATGCTTCTGCCACCATGTCTCTGTCTGGCACGCACACACACACACTCAAAACACTAACTGACTTACAATCATGCACAGCTCGTACATGCACACAGATGCAAGCTCACACACACCTACACAGCAGCAGCAGGCGGAATTTGGTGAGTAGCACTGAGCACTTAATTTAAGGTTAAATCCTCTTGAAAGTGTGAAAACAGTCTAAATTAGATAACAGAGTTGGATGTAAGGACTGGAACAAAAATCGCTGTTGCACCGAGACCTGATGCTAATGTATTGACTGGTATTGGAGCGATGGCTGAAAATGGAGGACAGAGAAAAAGGGGAAAGCGTGAAAAGAAGTTTACATACCCAGATGGAAAACAGCAAAAGTTTGTGACAAAATCAATTAATTCCAATGGATCAGATTATCTACAATTAATCTGTAGATCGATGTAGAGTTCAACTTAGATGAAAATTGACACGCAGAGTTGGCCAATAACAAGCCGTCTTGCCAGTGCTGACCTTTGAGGGGACAGAGAGCCAGAGAGTCGAGGAGGCTGCTAATCGTTGCTAATTCGATGGTGGAAAGTAACTAAGTACATTTACTTAAGTACTGTACTTAAGTACAATTTAACTACTATTAACTATTTCCATTTTATGCCATGTTATACTTCTACTCCACTACATTTTAGAGCAAATATTGTACTTTTTCCTCCGCTACATTTTTGTAACAGCTGTAGATACTAGTTACTTCACAGATTAAGGTATTATATAAAATTATATAATCTGCCATACTGCCATTCACTTATATTTAACCTCCTCTGTTAGAGTATAA
The DNA here is from genome assembly GCA_003416845.1 of Oplegnathus fasciatus. Classification (NCBI taxonomy): domain Eukaryota; kingdom Metazoa; phylum Chordata; class Actinopteri; order Centrarchiformes; family Oplegnathidae; genus Oplegnathus; species Oplegnathus fasciatus. The sequence goes on along the minus strand of NTHP01000003.1, from coordinate 66,168 downwards.
ACTGCTCTATAAAAGAGCAATGATTTGCAGACAGTTAAATCAGGCAGGAGTCGATGGTACAAATACGTCTGTTGAATAAACTGTGTGAACTCGGTCCTGTTAGTGACTGAGCTAAGCTAACAAGCTAATGAGTTTGCTAACTGACCATCAGCAAGCTCGTTAGCTCAGAGAGCTTTATTGTCCCTCTTTTTATTTCATGACATGGTGTGCAATGGTGAACAAAAGTGGGGAAGTGGGGAAGTAAACAGAACAGTGGAGAGAAAATAGTGAGTTATTGTGACTGACGAGCGCTAACCAGGCTGGGAAAGCTAGCGTTTTAGTGTTTAGCTCGCCAGCTACAGCAGTTCACCAACTAGCCCTGTGAGTAGACACTAAGTCACCAAGCTTCCGTCCCCACTTATACTGCGTGGACGAGCCTTTTAAGTCACATGCCAGTTTTCAATTCAATTCAATTCAACTCAGTTTTATTTATATAGCGCCAAATCACAACAAAAGTCATCTCATGACACTTTACATATAGAGCAGGTTTAGACCGTACTCTTTATAATGTTATTTACAGACCCAACAATTCCACCATGAGCAAGCACTTGGCGACAGTGGCAAGACCATCTGCCTTGACCGATTTACCATTTTACTATCAGTTTTATCATTTTTCACAAATCAGACATAAGAAACTAACTTTACTGTGCAATAGATTTTGGTAACGCTTCTTGCTAAATAGACCATTAGCGCTGAGGATCAATGACCACACAACCCAGAACAATACAGTAATATATATACTGCAAAGAGGCAAAGAAATCTAATTTCACAACCACACAGCCCAGTGTCCCTAAGGAATTACGTTCATATTAGATGATGTTGCAGTACACTACAATTCCAACGCTGAGTGCCAGTGAGTGAAGTAGTGTGCTGGTTCTGTAGCAATGTAGAAAGTATCAGTGAGAGAGCAGGTTGGTGTATTAGAGTGTAGTACATCTGACTTTCATGCCGGAGAGACTGAAGTTAACCAAGTTTTTAAGGTGTCATACATGAACCATAGTTTTATTTTTGCCATAAACACAATATTTCCCCAACTAACTGTTCTGTAGTTGTCAGGCACTGATATTGCAGAAATTAATAGTAGTTAAACAGTAACTTAATACCAGGCTGGAAAGCACAGTTTTGACAACTGGAAAAACTTTCTTGTGGCCATCACATTGACCACCTTGTACGCATAGGTGAATACAACACAATGCAGCACATTATCTGGGGGTTTAACATGCATGTTGGAAAGCATACAGTATACCGAAGGAAGTGCACTGAACATGTAGGCTAATAAAACAAACATAAAATTACATTTTACCCTGGCCATCACAAGCCACATCCCCAGCTTGTAGACCACTGTGTACCATCAAACTCTGGGTTTAAAATAACCCTGTCAGTGGTTGATGTGTGAGATGAACCAAACAAACCCCTGCAGTTCCCTATTGAACGCTGCAGACCCAGGAAGCACCAGGCTGATGAGTCGATGCAGGAACAGTCGATGATGCTGCTGCTGCTGCTGTTTTTCATCACTGTCTGCCTGTCTGTTGGAGGCTCAAAGATTCTGTATCTACACACACACACATTTACAAGCATGCACACTTTAAATGCGTGCGCATACTCAGACAGACAGATACACACGTCATACCAGACATTTTAACAACCTTCATCATTTAATCAGTGCATGTACATCGCAGCCTGGGTCTTACATAAGTGTGTGACGTCAATTGGATATAAAGCCTATCACTGCAATCATCAAAACTCACGGAGAGCCTCTTTTGGTCAGGAGTAAATGTATATGGATAGATATGTGTGCTCCCCTTGGTAAGTAGTTTCTGTCTACACAACACAGAAATCATGAGTATCTCCCGGGCTGCACAGGGAAAACCCTTGGCCCCGTTTTTACCCACAAACCAGTTTGCTGTGTCAGTGGCCATCGGTGAGGCTGCTGATTAGATTGGCCTGTCTAAGTAATGAGCTCATGACCATAAAGCTGCTAAAGTCATTAACCTTATAGAGCCTGCTGTAATGGACGGCCATATTTTGGCATGAACCTCCGCCACCAAAGCCATAAAGAGCAATCTCCACTGTCTCCTGACCAGGGCTCTGCTTTTAGCCTCATACCTCCACCTCCCCCCAGCGCACACCCAACACTAACTGCAGCCCTAACCCCCACCATGCCCTGCACAGAGGCAATAGGCAATAAAGACAATTATATTAAGCAACCATTTGAGATCCCATTAGGGTTTGGTTGGCTAGAGCTTCTGGTTTGAGAGATGTGGGAGGTTTGATGCATTGCTTTGCCTCTTGTAATGGACAGGATGACATCACATCACTCTGGTCGTGACTATGTCCTCAGATGGACTTTTCTCAGATCATGTTCAGATGTTAAACATCACTGAATGATGCTGTTCTTCAGCTTGGGTAAGACAGCCAAAACTGGTGTGGTTCTAACAAGTTTAGAGTTCTGTTTGACATTAAAAAATTAAACTTACTGGTAAAATCCGAGAGGACATTTTTAAGTTTTGGGGTGAAAAAATCTCGCTGATTAACAATATTAGTTTCCCAAAAGTACTTCAAGTCTCACACAGCCTTGTTTTAATCTTGATTGAGTGAGGATACACAGTGTGTTTGTGTGTGTACGGTACACCGCTGGAGGCTAGCATCACTCAATTATGTCTTCATCCCGCCTGGATTTCCCCAGGCCTTTTGGGAATTCAGCCGAGCAGCGCTCCAATCACCAGCTTGCTCCTGTAACCTGCTGCGACTGCTGGCTGTCTGCTGCAGACAGACCAGGAAACAAGAAAAGCTGGTTAATGTCCACAGTATGTGGAGCATTTACTATATCACATTATCACTACCTGCACAGGGAGGAAGAATGTGTAGTGCCCTCCTTATCCTCAGTAACAGCTGTCAGCATGCCCTTGAGCAAGGCACCCAAGCCACTATTGATGGAGAATAATGAAAAACACCCAAAACATTCTGTGGAACAATAATGTAAAACAAATATATACCATTGGCTTTATTGAGAAGGAGTGGATCAAAACTATGTATCAGATTTATTTTTCTATTTATATTTATTGTTTAACTCCACAAGTGTGATATTACACACAAACACACAAAAAGTGCACACACACTTGTGCGTACAACTGGAAATCATAGACTACAGCTGTGACCAATCAGGTTTCTCAAATGAAACTACCTGTTGTGTATGCCAGGCTGTAGATTGGATAATATTGAGAATCCCCAACCCATCGTTCAGCCATAATCATCACACACACAACAGATATATACAGTATACATATATACACACACACACAGGCACGCGTATGCATGCACACACATGCACACCATCTCCTGCGTTGGTCTGATTAGTGGCCGGAACAATTACTGTAATCGTGTCATCTCAACGTAGGAGCAGATAAGGAGTCAGACCTCCCCTCCACCCCTTCGCCCTTATCACTCACATCACCACACACACGTACACAAACACACACACACACACACACACACACACACACACACACAACAGGGCAAAGGAAATACAGAACAGGAGAAAGCTCATTTCCTACAGATGTTCACCATTACTTTCATACAAAAACTGAGTCCATAAATGAAGCATGTCGGACAATTTCAGTAGAAAAGAACTAGAACTAGAAATATTAATAGTAATAGAGATTGACAAAACCCAGCTCGCATGTCTTATGTAGAAGCATGTACAGTGTAATTTCGTTGTATGGATCTGGTACCAATAAAATACTGTACTTTAGTACTAGTTTCTGAATGGTACTTAAATGTAGGTGCAGTGGAAGACAACACGACTATGTTTCACAGTACTGGACCCCGATAGTACCCAGTATTACAAAGATACTTTGAGTGTGATTTATTCTCCTTTCCTCTAAAATGCCCAGTTGTTAGTCTTGTTTTCGTCCCCTGTACTTACGTTTAGGTACCAGTAGAAACCAGTTAGTATTTTATTGGTACCTGAATCATACAATGAAATTACACTGTAAATCATGGGCTTTATTTTAAAGTTTTTCCTAAAAAGCTCTACATCCATTACATCCCGGCATGGTGGAGACAAGTTTCAATACTAATACTCTACTTGCTGCCAAATTGGCCAATTACAAATCAGAGCAGAAAGAGAAAAGTGTCCTCTCTTGGGTGAGAGATGAATGGAACACTATAGCATATTGAATAAGTGTCGAAGGTCGAAGGTAAGAGGTGAGCTTACCGGCATCCATCCAAGGCTGAGTCCATCATGTCTGGCTTCCAGCAGTGGCTCACTGTGGACAAGATGCTGTGGCCAAACAGAAACACAAGGCAGAATGTAGCATCATTTTTTCACATTCGACATTCAGTCAGTCTCCGCCGTGTCCCCTGACCCCCACGGCACACACTACATAGCATTTTTTAATTATGCTGGTTGGGAGGCTTCCAGCAGAATTTGAGGGCGTAGTTACCCTTTAACTGTTCTATGTGCTCCCTTCCTGGGGTGCTTCTCCCTGTTGACCTCTGACCTCTCATTTGACATGTATTTACCATATGTATCTGTTTGAGCGAGATAACAAGAGGCTAATTCCTCATTACCCCAAGTGGAAGATGCTGATTGAAATTGAATAAAGTAAACAGTAGGAGTGTTCTTAATATTCTTCAAAGCTCCTGCCCTTTGCATAGGAAAACCCCTTGGGAGTCTTAATCACTCTCAGCCCTCCAGGTTTCCTTCAGCTGTGGGGTGCAAACATTTACTTTAAATTAACCAGCTTGAAAGAAAGTAAACGGACCTGTGGGGCATTTTTTTTTTATCCAGTCACTTACAGTGTGTCATGGTGACAGCTGTGACATCCTTCTCTCCTCCGTACTTTGCCCCCCACTTCTTCTGTTTAAACCTGCTATTTCCAGTTCTCCTACGTACAGGAGGAGTGGTGTGTTTCGGTAATTGTTTGACATCCACTTATTCACTTCTCCCCAGCAGTTACATAGCTCTATACGTCATGTGAGCAGCCACGTGCGGAGCGAGGGGTAGAGGAGCAGAGCATTGGAAATCAATTGCCCTTAAGCAGGCCTATTAATTTAGAATCATAAATGTTAAAAACTAGCAGATGTGATACTTTCATAAAGAAGTCCTTAAACATTAAATGTTTTACTTAAACACTTTGTGTGCAGGAAATTATGATAGATCACAATGCATTCTGTGCAACATTTGCCCCTTGGGTGTATATCATTGTTCACTCACTCCCTCAGCCTCAATGAGCCGGTCTCACTTAAGTCCATGTCACTTCTCAGATACTGAAACATCAGATGGCGATGGGGATTGCCATCACCTGTCCACTAATCGCCCTCAGCAAGTTTCCCACTCTGCCAGTCACCTGATTCCCATCAGCCGTTCTGTGCCCCATTTCAGGGGCTGGAGGGTGGGAAGATTGCACGTCATCATGAAGAGACGAGGCCTGTGCCATTACAAAGGCTCCTCCAAATGTGGCTGCAAATGCGGCCTTCTTTTGCCAGAATTTGGAAGACGCAACCACTGAACCCCTTTGCATGCCACAGTATCCCAGAATCCATTGCACACTAGTCCATACTTTATTCAAGTGATCCTTGTCAACATGTTAAGTCAGGAAATATCTTGTGACAATGTTGTATTACCATTTTTTTTTACCTTTAGGTGGTTATCAGTCACTAATAAATATATCACATGAATTGGATTGCAGGGTGTAAATAACTGAAACTAGACATCTACTTTTTGTTCTCATTAGCAGCCTAAACATGTTGTTAACAACAGGTAAAAAGAAGCTATCTACATGGATACAGCACTAGGTGCACTATATGTCAGTTGTCACCTAGAGCTTTAGAGGTGCTGGTAGGTGGATTTTGTTACCTTTAGACAGGGCCAGGCTAGCTGTTTCCCCCTATTTTCAGTCTTTATGCTAAGCTAAGCTAACCACTTGCCAGCCTCAGCAACATATATTTAGCACAGACATAAGAGTGGTATCAATCTTCTCATCATGCAGGAAAGCAAATAGGCATATTTCCTGAAGTGTTGAAGTGTTCCTTTAACTATGTTGTCTGTTTGAGGGCAAACTTATGACAATGATCTTGGAAATGTTTGACTTTACAGGTTGATCAGGCACAGATCCAGCATAGCTTTCAGGTTTCGGGACCCATATTCTTGAGCCCGATCTTTCAAAGGATCCAGCTGCTGGATTGGGACATTCTGTATCTTATACATAAAAACTCTCTGTTCACCACTGCCAGTTTGTCTGTGTTTATTGTCTATGTTGCTTTATTAGCCATTGTTCTATATCCTTTTTACCTGCCTCAAACAATTTGACTCCACTTTAGATTACCTTTCTACTTGCCTTGCTTCTTTGTGGATTTGGTTGCCTGATTTTTCTGTCCACTAGCCTCTGACTGTAAGCTTTCTACATCTCAGACATACTCTTTAAATTGTGAATGAGTGTGTACGGTATGTTGGATCTCAGTGTTTGTCTATCAAGTACCAGATGTATGCCTGACAAACACTTCAATACTGAAACTCCACAGGCCGTCTCACTGTTTTACTTTTTAAGTTAAGCTTAAGAGCACCATCTCAATGAGATTACATTTACATCCTGTGGTGCTTTATCTGTTTACACTGGCTTTGGACACAGGCTACATTGACATTTTACACAGTAAAATAAGAGTAGTCTTAGTGCTGTATGTTTTTCAATTTACTTTTCTACAACTTTCATTTCGTAAATGTCAATCTTTTGAGGAAATGCTATGGCTGACCACAAAATCAATCAAAACAATGGGAGCCACCCAGTAAAAAAAATGACTCTGTAAATCCCTCAGACGTAAGCAATGACAGCAGATGCTGCTGTGTACGTGGTTCCTGGTAAAAATAGGCAGGGTACCTTCTCTGACTGCGTTTTTCTCCCCTCTGCCTACGCTCTCGACTCGGTGACGACAAGAGTTGAATAAGCTCTGTCCTTCCAATCACCATTAAAGACACATGAGGAAAAGGGATTGGTTTAAGTATGTTAGGGTACATTTAAAAGGAGTGTGAGTTATGACCTCCACTCCCTTATCACCAGGCAAACCACCACTATTAACTAAGATAATCATATTTTAAGAAAATCTTTCATTTGTTCTTACTTTGATGTGATTTCTAATTAAATATACTTTAAATTTATGCCGTAAAGAATTACAGTACGTAAAGGTTAAACAAGTGATACCCTACTGTGCAGGTAGTGTTTTTAAACGGTCAGTGGTTCTCCATAGTATCCACCACATTACACTTCAGTGCTGCTACATCTTGCAGCAGAGTGGGCACTCTCTAGTGTCCTCAACTGCTCCACTGATCAGATCCCGGCAAATGCCAATTCCTCTGACCTCTGACCCCTCTGCTCAGATATGACTGTGAAGAGCTCTCAGAAGACAGAAAAAAAATGCAGATTTTCACTGTTGTTTTTTTTGTTTTTTTTGTCAAATATGACTTCCAATAACAAAACTTGAAAATGACTTTTCACTGACCGTTTCAACCTTCTACCACCAACCCCATATTTAAATGTTTGGGCTCTCATGCCTTTAGTTTCTCAGACACAGCATAAAAATGGAACCACTCCCCCACAAGATAATGGCTCCTATTAGGCAAGATTGTGCCTCATACTATACTGTTGTATAATGATATGACAGTATTCTATAATAAAGTGAACACAAGTTATTATAAGTATAATTAACTGTATAGTCAGGGCCCACACACGTTCATTTAAATCCTTACTGACAATTTACTACTTTGCCTGCTGTCCCACCAGTGTTCAGCAGGGGTCAGAAAGCTTCCAGTCTTTTAGGCCCACAGCACAGCCGCAATCTTTGTCTCATTGAAGGATGAGTCGCTACTTCCGTATTTGCTTTTCAAAATAATAGCTGATTCTAAAACAATATTATATTTGTGTGTATATTTGTGTCCATGGCAGCAAATGTTTTATTAAACATAAGTTAAATGTTTAATGAATGTTATTTGCTGCAATTTTAGATTAGGAGCCGTAAGATTTAAAGAAATCTAAATAAACAAAGGAGCTTTTCAATCATGAAGCAATAAATACCAATAAATGTTCTAAGATAAGCTCATCCTTTACCCCCAGAGGGGAAATTCAGGTGTTACAGCAGCACACAGTCAGGTACAAGTACAGATGAAAAGATAACAATAAAGATAAATTATAAGTATATAAAAGAAATAAGAATAAAATAAAATAGAAACTACACAAGAGCAATTAACTCAATACTCAACATACAGACATACAGCAGTACACTTACAGCACCCACAACTAGTGAAGTACATGAACTGAGTGCAATGCCGTCTAAGGCAAAGTGACATAGTGTAATTAGTAGCAGCAAAGTCTATTTTACCAAAGTCAAAGTCTCTACTTATCTATCTATGTTTTTATGGTTTTGCATGTTGTGCAAATTATCATAATTAACATCATTACTAATATGTATGAATCTATCCATCACCAGAGTATAATCAGATGATAATGAAGTACCCATTGATGCCATTAATCATGAACTCATTGTTTACAGACGCTAAACATTAAATGAATATTTAAAGTTTCGTAAGTTCTTAATATCTAACTGAAATGTTACTGTACTGTACTGTACTTAAGTGTTAAAGGTACTGTGTTATAATGTGTTTTTCTGGTACTTGTGTGAGGTGGAATGCAATGAAACTAAGCTGAGCTGACTGAATGTACTTGAACTGAACTGAGTGTAATGTGGTGTGATGTGACTAAACTGAAGCGTGTAATCAGGCTTTATTTTGAAAAGCACAATGGGAAGTGTTATTGTGGTATATTGACGGTGGACAGCGGAAGTGTCGCGTGACTGGCTGGGGTCTCGAACACATCTGGTAACATGCACCTCTTTCTCCCCATATTTTATCCTAAAGAAGGGTAGCGTGAGTTGGTATTTACTCAATTTCTCCTGGGTAGCGTGTAAATTATAAGTTGACTTGTGACTAACCGAGTCTGACCGGCACTTTGACTCGCTAACTTGATGTTAACGGTCCCCGGCTGGGCTGGTGTAATGATGTCCCCCCTGTGGAAGCGGGTTACAGCAACCGCAGAGTGAGGAGAACTAAAGTTTTAACCACAAACGAACAGAGAGATGCAGGTTAAATATTCAACAGATAATTTAAACAACATGAAACGAAGAATTCAATGTAAACAGGTGCTTCTACTGAAAATGAATCAGCAGTTAACTTGGTATTTGGTCTGTAAAAGATTATACGGTTGGAGACGTGTGTGGTAAGAATTTTAGCTGGCGATAAAATCGATTATTTTAGGGTTTCTGACATACATTTCCCAGTTGACGTTAGTTTTAAAAGAGAATTTAACGAGCATAACTGTGAAAGGTGTGTGAGCAGAAGTGGACGTTTAGCTAACGTTACTATTCTCCGGCTTCTTTGGTGGTTTGGCTCGGAACACCAGAAGCGACAGGACTAAATCTATATACCTATGTTTTGGCTATAATGTTACACAACACACTTGTGACACAAAAACAGTAACAGCTGATTATATTCTTGTTCGACTTCTGAGTTTGACATACGATAGCTTAACCGTCGCGCTTTTACTTTGAAGGGTGTTACTTAGGCGGAAGGGCGGATGCTGGTAGCTGCTTGTAGCTCGACACAGAGGGAGGACACAGTGGATTCCGTTAGGAAGCTATAGATCATCGCCCGGCGGTTCTTTGGGGATCTCTCTCGGTTGTACGTGTAGGTTCGCGGTGCCACCTCTGGGATGAATCCACCAAGGTATGTAGCTCGAAGGTCGGGTGGTGTCTGGGGATGTTATGCAGTCAAATGGTTGGAAATGGCCCAAACTTGCTTCTTTCCTGCCGCTGCTGCCCTTCAGTTTGCCTGGCAAATTAGCTGGCTAGCCCGTTTTTTTTTTTGCCTTGCAGATAGCATATGTTTGCTCAGTCACATCCACCAGCTGCTGTAATATCTTACTTAATTTACATTTCTCCATTCCCTTCCAGCCTCCACGCCTCTGTGGATTTAAATTAGCCTGGAATATGAGCAGAAGAAGAAGATAAGCGGCGGCGGCTGGCTTCCTGCGGGATTTTGCCCAGGCTTTTTGTTTTTCCGTGGACATGCCTGGTCTATGGAGCAACACTGAGCGAAGCTAGCTGGCCGACAGTCCGGCTAGCGCAACGTTTCCAGGCTTTTGGATGATTGTTTAGCTGAAGAGCTGATTTATTTTGGATCAGCGCTACCTCCCCTCCCTGGGTAAGGAGTCAGCATGGGGGAGCCCAGCCTGGACGACGCCAATGTCAAGGTGGCTGTTCGAGTACGGCCCATGAATAGGAGAGGTGAGAGGGCTTCAGTCTGCTCAGATCTGGGCTGTTATTGGTACACTAACTCACAGATTAATGTTGTACACGGACACCACCTGTCAGACAGCCTCAGGTTAACGCGATGGATACATTGAGGCTGTATTATGCATAGATTGAAAGTCAGATTATTATAATGAATACACTAAAATCAGATTGACATTATTGGCCACAGACAATGCTCAGGTTTGATGCATAGACTACCTGAGGTTAACTATAAACAAACTGCACTAACACTATCCACAGGAGACTGGCTTGACTAAAGTGCTACCTCTTTAATTTCCTGGGAATGGGATGCCAGTCAAAAATCACCACCCATTAGTGAAATGAGCTCCTGCAGATTAAAGAAAGCTGTAGTCTGGCTGGTCTGGATGGCACATGGTTGTACAGTGCTGCCATAGGGCTTCCCTCATGGCTGCCTGCCATCCAGCTAGATTTAAAGCCGAGCTGCTGTGTGAGATCTACTGTTAGAGAGTCTAGACGCTTTGTCTCCTTCACTGGCTGATACAGATGCCAATAGCCTCTTGACTTCATCTGTCACTTGCTGCAACACTGAAGCAAGTCAGTAGTATAGCTGTGGGTTGGTATGTCTTAATGAGGACAATAGCAACGGAGAGAAACCCTTCTCGGGGGCATCTGTGCACTTGGTTACAAGCTATCATTTATTAGAAATTAAGTTACACAATGATAATGTTTTTTCTGAACAGAGGTTTTTCTCTTACTCCTGTCATTGCTGCCTCACTAACATTAGGTCAGCATGCATGTATCTTCACTCCAACAATCTTCCCTGGGCTGCAACATCTACGTCAACATATTGTTACAACCTCATCTCTAATTTTAGAAAAGTCTGAGTAACAAAGGCACAGTGTGTAATACAAATCTGCGTGCAAATGCTCCGCTCAATTATATTGCAAAATTTCAATGCAGGGAGGCACAGATGACATTTTCTGGTCAATTGCCAAGTCGTGTTTTTGCCGTGGGAGACCATGTGTCCCATGAAAGGAGGAGGAGAGCTGCTGAGGCAGAGTGGTTGACCGACAAGTGGTAGAATGAATCACGTGTATCCCTCTTGCTCTCTCTCCCCCCTCTGAGCTGGAGAAGTCGGTCACAAGACCAAGGCAGTGGATCACGATACTGTTCCCATTGGCAGGGGTTTACCATGAACTCTAATGTGCAGAAACTCAGCCGTCAGATGACCTTTTTCAGTGATGGCTTTCTGCGAGGCTGTTTTGGACACACAAAAATCCCACGTGTTTCTGTTTTTGATCAACAGCCATGAGTCAGTTGATGTTGGGTATTTTGACTATCAAGGTTGTGGTTATGTAGATGGTGAGAAAGAGATGGAGAGGCTACAGATTAGCTCTGGTGGAATTCAGATCAGGTACATTTTGATTCATAGAGGTAGGAATTTACTGTGAGTACATTTCTCTGGCCACATCCCATTCATTTCTACTGGGAGAGCTCTGTGTTACTGACCACTTCCCAGTATGCCCATGTCCTCTTCCTGCTGTCAGTGTGAACTCTGCAGGATTCATTAGGAGACATTTAGTCATTCAAGTTTCTCTCCAGCTAACCTGAAAGGTTCCTTTAAAATTACCATGACTCAAGCAACAAAAAGCCACTTTCAGAAATAGATGTGAAGGTTGTTCAAAGTCCACCAAAGAGTCCTTTTATGTACGATATTTTCTCCTGGCTGCAGCCAAGTTTTTAAGAGAAGCAGCCTGCATTCCTACTAGCTGTATGTCCAGCTTTACTGTTGCACGATTTCAAACATGCAAGACTTACTCTGCCAACATTGTAAACAAATCCCTGCATCTGTCTCCCATTGCTCAGCAAGAAAAGGCAATCATGATTTTGGTGAAAGGGAACGAGCAGGCAAATTGGTGGCTTACTAAAGGCAGTGGGAATGGGTTTGGAACCAGCAGTGCCACGTTTTCAGTAGTGTCTTTCTGATCCCTGTCTGAATGGACCTTGTGTCCGTAACTTCCGGTGTTAATGTAAGTGTAACTTTTTATGATTTCAAATAGCCCCTTATTAGCTCTGAGTGGACAAATAATTCTTCCATCACAGCTCACAATCTTATCAGCCCTTAGAAAAATCACTCCTCCATGCTCTTTTCCAGCTCCACATCTTTTTTTAAATTCAGCACTCCACACATTCACACCTTTGAGCTGCTCAGTTCAGACACAGCTCTTCCTCTGTCTCCTGTTGTCAGACAGTTGCTTCAGGACACAGTAGCAGTAGTTAAGGGAGGGCAAAAGAGCACACATTCACTTTCCACACTCACCCATCCCCAGCCAGTGCAGTGATTCAGACCTGTGACACTGAAATAATAAGCGGGCTTCTTTAACCTCAAGGCTACTGTCCCTGTGTGTCCCAGGTTGAGGAGGAGAGGTGGTGTAGCTGCCTAGCTGGACAAAGGCAGGAAGGGAGTGAGTCTGAATGAATATTTGCTAACGTTGCGTAATGCTCCATGTTCCCATGGCTGTGGCCTTCGAAGAACAGAGCAACCCCAGGGGTAGCAACGGCAGCACCACGGCCAATCAGCTTCCTGGCTGATGTCAGGGCTGTTGTGCCAAACCTCAGCACCGGTAGCCCAGGGAAGGACCAGAGAGAAGGCCAGTGGAAAGTGGGAGCTGGTTATGGAGCAAGGAGAGGCAGATAACAATGGATACATTTATCCTCCCAACCACACCGCTTCACACTTTCCCCTCTGCTAATCAGGAAGTACAGCTGCAGCACTAGGGGCACATGGGTAATGTAGGCAGCAGCAGTAGAAGACGAGAAGGCAGAACAGAAAGTTTTCTTATTCAACCACTCTAAGTCTATGTCAGTCCCCCTGTTTAACTTCTATCTTTGGCTCTCACTGTCTTTTTGTCACTCAGTCTCTGTTGGCTCACCCTACTACTTTTTTGCTTTGTAGTGTCCTTGACAGCAGAAGAATTGGAGGGTGATTCAGGTCCTCTGACCTTTGACACCAAGTTTCCATGGCTCTACCCCTGTGTTCCTGCCAGGAACAGCAGTGTTGAGGCTCTTTAAACAGACAATTTAGCCTCAAATCCATTATGTTCCTGGTTTGCACAGGCACAGCTAGCTTCTCCTCAGACGTGGAACTGCTAAAGTTGGGGATTCCCTTTTTGTATCTCAGTTAGCAGCCACTTTTTAAAAAGGTACTTGTGAAGTGGCTTGTGTATTCTTTATTGTACCTGCCCTGACAGCCAGATAAAATGGCCATTTGCATGTGTGTTCCCTTGGCAGGAACACAGTAGGCAGGTATGGCCAGGCACTGTTTGGCAAGGAGCTTCTTGCAGCAGCATTCATACTTCATCACCAAAGCAATAAGTTGTTATCTGATGAAGTCATCGCACATTGCGGAAGGTTTATTTGAAATCGCTCTGTCTCCTATACACTGTAATCAACCCTGGGTAGTGCTGAGAATCTCATACTTTTTCTTTATCTAGACAAAATGGCACATGCTCTTCTCCCTGCGTCAGAGTAGCCTTGGTCAAAAAAAGCAACTGAAGGCATAAATATCATAAAATGACGCTGTGCTTAAGACAGTTCTTGTAGAAGAAAGGAATTGAAACCACAGAATGCTTTTCCTGTCCTAACACATTTGCTGAAGTTCAAAATCCTTGCATGCTCTTGCATGCTCGCTGCATAATCGAGAAAGTGATTATTGACAGTCATCTGGGGCATAATTGTGAGTTAAAAATCCAGCAGTCTATATGTAAATACCGGTCAAAGTGGTGATGGTAAATACAGTGATAAGATACCCAGTAAACCCCTGCAGTAGAGGTTCTGCTTTGGAAAACTACTGGTTCCTTCTGAAGGCCTATTGAGCTAGACGGGTGCTTGTTTACATGGGAGGCTTGAACCAGGTCTTACAGTTGAAGGACATTATTTATTATCAGTAAGTTTCCTCTCTGTAGTGTCCTTGAGCAAACACTGATTTGCATCTAAAGGAGTGCTGTTCTAGCCCTGACCTCTGACCTCCCTGTGGAAGGGGGGAAAATAGAAGAGGATATCCCCACCAGGAGCAACACAAGGGGGCAAAAAGTCCCATCCTAATCTTATCAACTAGGTTAAATAGCAAGAATTCGTCATTGAGTTTTGTTGCCTGCTTTTACGAAAAAGCTTCCTAATTGGACAGAAAATCATGTGGGTGACCTGACCTGTTCCTGTGTTATTGATTATCCTACAGGCCAAAATAAAGACCATTTTCATTCAAAACAAACAGTATTACTGACATGATTGTAATTGTAATTGTTAATTCAATATTTGATGACATTTTTATTTTAGCTTTTTACCACAGTAACAGTAAGTGTAATGGTATAGTGTAATGAATTGCAGCCATTAAAAAAACATAATGTATTTCAGTGGCTGTGGCCCAGGCATTCACCGGCTGCCACCAGTAAAAGACTGGTATTCTCTGCTACTGGTAAATTAGTCTGCTCTGCAAGTAACCAATTGTCAGATGCTTTTTTTTAAATGCACGACCAGTTCTGCCAAAAACTGGATGCCCGGGACATGCTGGCAGCACCTAGCCTGTGTGAAGACAACCATCATTAGGTCTCATTGGCAAGAAAGATGAATGGAGAGACTTACCAGCCTCATGAATTTCCAGTGCGGTTCATGTTGTTATTTTCCAGTGCTTTTGCTGGTTACTTTCACAGCAAGGCTTCTATTAGACGGTTATAAGTCTGACTCAGCTATGAAAACAAACATAATATGCAGCGCCTTATAGGGATAGTGTGAAATACCTCTTTTTAAAGTTATCAAAAACAGATCAGGTATTGACTCTGTATTGTCTTTTTGCATTTTTGTACTAATCCATTCTTTGCATTTGAAGGAAAAGTATTTTTTTCTGATGGGACAGTGAAATTGTAGTTGGCAAAACTACAACCTTGATCAAGTAGCCTCAGAAGGCAACATTATATGCTGACTTGTGCAGACTATCAACATAAATACCTGAGTGGACAAAGCTTTAGGAGTTTGAAATGGCCAGTTGCTGTTCTGAAGTGTTGCATCATGACACAAACAGACCAGGGTCAGTAGGGGAGGTCCTTAGTCATGTGCATGTGTGTGTGAGAGGGAGAGAGAGAAACTGATTGCCTGCAAGTCCTGTTTTATTGATTGGCTTAATGCTCACTCCAAGGTAAAAGGTCATTTTCAGAGTAGGTGTTTTCCAGCCTGTTCACACAATTGTTTGAACTTGATGTTCCACAGGAAATTATTGTGCTATTATGCTATTTAACTTCTGCTCCATCCCTAATGCAGAGCAGGCTGAGAAGTAAGTCAGACCAGTGCTTGTAAAAGTTTCTGTGTCAGGGCCTGTGTCGGGTCAAAGTTTACAAGGTAGCTTGTACATTTTTTGCAGTTTTATTCCCTCCATGGGAAGGATGTAGGGAAAAGATTTGATACTGTAATATCTGTGGTTACATGACACTTTCTACCCTATTTTGTCATGAAATAAAGCTGAAGATGATAGAGAGACACACAGCATGACATATTGTAGTAATGTTGAAACAATCAAGGCTAACAGTAATTCTTAGGCATGCTTGGGTTGTGAGGTTTAGTGCTTTGGTTATAACAAAGTCTTGTCTAATCCACAGAAAAGGAATTAAACACTAAATGTGTTGTGGAGATGGTGAAGAACCAGACGATCCTCCATCCTGCCGGAGCTAACCTGGGCAAAGGAGACTCCAGGTACGTCTGTCAGGAGCTTGACTACATTCTGTGTCCACAACAGTGATTTATCCTCGTCACACACATCTGACTCAACACGTCAGTGCCTAGAAATGTCCAAATGTTCATCTTCCTTTGATATATATATATTTTTTTTTTCATGCGTGGTACAGTGTATTACAGCATACATCTTGTGTAGTACTAAATGAAAAGAGTTGTTTGGGATTTCTTACTTTTTTGACACTGATCAAGAAAAAGAGTACTTAAATGTCAAAGTAAACGCAAATCTCTACAGATTGAACTAAACCAGAGGTTTTCAAACTATGAGGCACGCCTCCCCGGGGGGGGGGGGGATACTCCTTCTCTGAGTCATAACTCAGTCAAATCTGAAAACCCAAACATGACGCATATTTTTAGATTCAATTTGACTTAAACTTTCCAAGGTTATGATTATTCCCAATGTCCATCGCGAATTAACAACCATAAATCCGCCTTGAAATCCTAGAAAAAAACCACACACCTTATAGGCTAACTCAAGAACTTGCCTGAGAATCGTCACATTTTTAAGTTTTCAAAGTAATAGTAATCCAGTGATAGTATTTGTACATCCATGGGTACATTGCAAACAGGAACAACTAATGTTAGGGGGGAGGGGGGCCCACAGTGTCATACTTTGAAAACCCCTG
>NTHP01000003.1:23235-48597 GCA_003416845.1 Oplegnathus fasciatus | reverse complement strand
TGTGACCAGCCCAAGGCACACCTGTGTACTAATCATACTGTTTAATCAGCATCCTGTTGTGCCACACCTGTCAGGTGGATGGATTATCTTGTCAAAGAAGAAGTGCTCACTAACACAGAATTAAACAAATTTGTGAATAAAATTTAATAGAAATGTACCTATTGTGTACGTAGAAAAATTCTTGGATTTTTTTATTTCAACTTGTGAAAAATGGGAGCGAAAACAAAAGTGTTGCGTTTATATTTTTGTTCAGTGTACATTATGCACTCTCAGCCGTGGAACTCTGTAGCTTCTTATGAGCTGCCACAGGCCCGTTTCTTTTGCCCTCACACAGACACTGTTTGGCAGATTCACAGCTGTGCCGTTTCTTTTTAATCCTTACTGGTCTCTGAGCAATATTTAGTGCCTTGGACATTTTCTTGTAACCTTCCCCTGATCGCTTGTCTCAGATTTGTTTGGAATGCTACTTTGTCATCATGATGTAGTTTTTGGCAGGAAGCTAAGTAACCAGCTGTTAGCGGCCTCCAGGAGACAGGTGTATTTCAACTCAAATCACTTGTCACTTGTTTCCCTCCCTTGGCTTTTACTTTGTTTCCATCCTGTTATCCAGCTGCTGTTTGTGGGTAATGCTGAATTGTGCTTGGAGTCTTGAGTCTCTCAATCCCTGCACCGAAGGAGGCATTAGGATGTGTTCAATTTGGTTGAATTGGGCAGAACAGAAATGTGTGACTGCATATAATGTGTGTGTGTGTGTTGTGGGGCCGGTGTCTGAGTGAGGGAGTGTTGCAGTAGTGATCAGCCCCAGCAAACTGAAGTTAATCACCTCATCGGTAATGAAAAAGTTGTAATAATTACAGCTTTTAAAAAAAATTTAATTATGTAATGGTTCCAAGTCAGCCAGAAGGCCATGCTTGACTGCCCACCCACCATCTTGGAGGAAGCCAGCTGTGTCGGAAGAAAGATCTCCTTGTGACTGGTGGAGCTGACTGCAGACTGCCAGATCAGAAGTAGTGAATAACGCTGGCCTCAGGCTGAGGTGCAGGAGCAGACAACAGCAGCAGCATGTGTTTCTGTGTGTGTGTGTCAGAGGTGCCTGTGCCTGGAAGAAAGACAGCAGCATTGACACAGAGGCAGACAGAGACAATTATACATGAAAAGACAGACTCTACTCTGCTCCTCTCTTCCCTCACTCCGTCGGGTCGTAACTCCCCACCGCCTGGCTTCCTCCCTTTTTCTTAGCTCTTCCGTTTCCGTGGCAACACAGGGGGAGGTTAACTCCGGGTCGCTGTTGGTGACCGTGCAGCCCCTTCCTTGAGTGAGGAGACGATGGAAGAGGGGGAAAAGCCCTCATTTTCTCGAGCATCTGTCGACCATAAACTTTCCCCAGTGACTTTTATGGGGGACTAAACAAGAGCAGAGCTGTAGTTTCTCACTGACAAAGGAGTGAGGAAGCAGCAGGAGGATGGGCTCACTGACTGACTGCCCTCAGCGTGCAGATGCTATTTTCATTTTGTTTTGGTTTTTTTCGTTTGTTTTCCATTTTCCATTTACATACTGTTTACACTGGCGGATTATCTTTTGCTCAGCATTTTACTTGGTTGATAATAGCTGAGAAAGACTGGAGTGGGTGTATGACGGAAGTATGCTATGCAGTAAAGTTAGGATGTTGCAGGTGCATGGTGTTTGCTTAGCTAACTGTGTTACCAGGATGCCCTTTGTGTAAAACGGGGAAAAGACATCTGCAGAAGATAACGCTTAAAAAAGTGTTGCTTCCTGACTGAATCCAAACTCTGTCTATACTTCTGTGATTTATCTGCAAGAACTAATTACAGACGCTGCAATAGAAAGATGTGTACATTAAACTGATCAATATGATGTGTTTCAAGGATTTTCAGCTTATTAAACCAAAAAAACGACCAGACTTTTCATGAAATGATTGGATGTGAAAGAGAGATTCTTATATAAGCATGAAGACAGCAGTCTTTTCTTCAAAATGACAGTCTCCTAACAGAAAACGTGTTATTGAATATATAACACTTTACAGGAACAACGACGATTGGAAGAAAAAAACTGTTAGATTTAGGTTTTCAGTTCCAGTCCATAATATTAAATGTATCATGTCTTCTGTTGTGATCTGTTCCCATCAGCCATTTGCCAGTTTTTTCTACTGTTTTAAATACACTTACATTTATTGGTATTTATTTGACTCCACATTTCCTAAATTACCAGCAGCAAAGAGCTGCATCCTGCCCCACTTCCAGGATAGCCTCCATTCCACAGTGTATTCCTACTTTCATTTCCTTGCTTCCACACAGTGTAGAACAGAAGCTAGCCTGAAAATTAGGCTGTAGGAAGGATGTCCTGAGTCAGAGGTCATGTGACCCTGCCAAATAGATGGTGCAGATATTTCGGACTTTTATGGAGAGGTGACAGATTTTAGACTTCAAGCCAGTATAAAAAAATATATAGCACATGTGAAGAGATGTGGAGGAAGCCTGGTGTGTATTCTCGTTTTAATGTAGGGCTGTTCTCAGTCTGAATGCCCGCTAAGTCTGCTGTGATGCAATGAAACCTTTTTGTTCATCGTCTCCCATGGAGCCTTCACCTGTGACCTGTATATTCACAGTCTTCAGCAGCAATCCTAATCTCTGCAGTCTGACAAAGTTTGCAAATGTCTACACTGGTGTTTTTGTGGGGGTTGTTGCCGAAGCTAAGGATTAGTCATGTTTAAATATAAATGAAGGATTTTCTCAGCTTACTCCTGTTTAGGAAGACAAACTGAGTTATTTCTAGATTATGACTCTGGCTGCATGCCATAAATTAGCACCAATCTGTTTTTTGAGTTTTGGACATATATTGTCCATTTATTTCAAATCGGAAGCTGTTGTCCATTTTTCCCCTCCTTCTTTTTGTGCTCCTGCTTACAACAAGGCTGGAAATTATCCTCAGAATGTAAAACAGTGGTTGATTACTGGTTGAAGACTAACCGAACAGACATAGCTTAATATTGACCAGTGTTCACCTGGTGGATTATGGTCATTTCCTAATTGGTTTTTGTAATCTGATAAAGGGGAAATGTAGGGGAAGAGAACTTTCACAGGCATGCATTATCAAGGTATAACTCAATATCCTAATGGTCTTGTATATTGAGTGTACATGTGTTTTAGCTCTGTTGTGGCTCTCTTGCCTACTTACCTTCACATTCTCTTACTATATTTAGAAATGACCGTCCGCTCAGCATGGGCAAGAAAAGGCCACCTATCACTGAAATAAGACAAGGCCACGTACGGGACTGGTTAAACACCGAGCCTTGAACATCCTTGACACACGATAGTCCTTGTCCACCCAGTGTCCACTCATTGCCTCTCTACCACATGCTGTTGCATTAAAATAAGGCATGAAATGCAAGACAAGAATTAATCTGTGAATTTTAATTAGTAATTTCTTAGAATTAAATTATTAGATTGTCAATATGTGTTCTGTTAAACACACACTAGTCTATTAAAATTCAAAGTTCCTTCCACAAGCCAAAAAAAGCCCACAAGTGTCATAACTTTCGTCTTGGGACCAAAGTTACATTCTGTGCTTTACCGTGTCAAAACATGCACAAACTATTTTTGAATTCCTCCACCATGAATATTTTGAAAGGACCTCACTTTAAGGCCATTTCCTTTTTTTAAATTTTTTTACCCCTCAGTTGTCAGTTGTGTGTTCTGCTTGTGCGTCTGATTCAGTTTTTCCACCAGCAGCGCACACTGGGCAGGCCAGACTCAAGTTCCTCACACTGCCACTCTCAGTGACTCACTGCGGTGGTTACTTGTTTTATGAAGATTGAGTATTTTGCTTTCTTTAAGCCCTTCTTACAGAGGATCATCAAGGAAACATTAGTGCTATGATGTAGGCTACTAGCTCTTTATGCTCTCTGACAGCTTGTCTGGTGCTGTGAATCTTACGTTACATCTTGCATACATTTTATTTTGTGTCCTATCTGCTTTTGCACCTGCCCTCCTGGAATCACTTTGCAATCACCGGGGATGACCTAACCTCCAGATTTTGAACTACGGGGCCAGGGCACTTTGTACTAGTCTGTCTGATAAGCAGACCGCTAACCTCCCCTGCAGCATTGTGGTCAGACACCACAGTTTTCATGATGACCTGAGGCTGTTTGCATTGGACTGGTGAAGCTGGATGTTGACACACTCTGACAACGATCTGTCTTCTGTCAGATGTCAGTGAGGCAAACACAAGCGGCTTGGTTTCCAAGACGAAACACAAAAGAGACAGCGTGGCCCCCTATCTTGGAATGATGTTGGACATTTTGTTTGAGTGTTTCAGCGTGTCTATTAGTGCAGTTTTTACTGTGCGTGTCTGATGTTATTGTATTTGCTAATATCTGTTTTTAGAAGTGAGGAATCTACAGCATATTTGTTATTGTAGAAACGTGGTATTTGGGTGCAGAGCTAGGTGAAGTGCTTAAACAGTCCAGCCTGAACCAACCATGTGATGGTTGGAGTTTCTAACAGTCCACTAACATAATGACAGGGTTAGAAATTAAGGAAAGAGAGTGTCATCCATCCACAGGCCACACTGGCTCATTTTCTCCAAAATTATCCTGCTTTGAATTTGGCTAAAGCAGCATGGAGGTCAGCAACTTGACCCAAGCATGGGGAAGTCCAAGTTTACACCAGTTTTCAGACTGCTTGGTCAGGCTCAGATGGAGCTGTGGACAGTTAATGCTGCTGAGTTAGCAAAATCAATTTAGGAAATCTGAATAAAAAAAACTATAAAATTAAAGAAAACATTTTGCAGCATATGGCTGTAACGGTGTTTGGTGCTTTCATGTGCTGGTGGTAGCTCAAGCATCTGAGACTTCTGTCAGAAAATCAGATTCATAGGAGAAAATATCAGCAAAATGGGTCTTCTGATAAGAAGAATGTGAGATTAGGTTGTTGCATTAAAATGATTGCTATTCAGCAGCCCATTGGATATTGGATTTCCCATAAATACATCACTGTGAGCATAAACTGAGTTTGTCTTGGCTGTAGTGAGGAGATACTGAGCCAAAATCTAAACACATCAATATGGTCCCTGGCCATAAACCAGTGTAAATGTGAAGAAAGTTGGAGTGAATATTAAGCCTGTGGAGTTATAGTCTGAAAAAAGTAAAGAGGAAACAAAACATTTTCCATTCTTTAGCTGCGTTGTAGCTCCAGAGGGCAGGAGTTGAGCAGGTACACAGTGCACTGGTCCATCTCACAAATACATTAGGGGACTCCCACTGGCACCACTGCCCATGTAGTGTGCCTTTCCAACCATGGACAGTGAGAGAGCAACAATAATCCAAATATGCAGATTTTCTTGCAAGTGAGACTAAATCCTGACTGTGTGGTATGAGTGTGTGAACATAGCATCAAGCTCAGGTTTGGCAAGGGACAAGAAATCATCCTGTGCTATATGGCTCAGGCCTTGACATCCAGGGTCAGGGCCTGGCTGAAGTCTGAATGTTAGCCCTTTGTAGACTAATTTAGTGCCCATCTTAAAAACACTCCATCCTCAGGTTGAAGAATGTCTACTCGTTGTACTCTTCCTAGCCACAGTCAGAAATGCCCAACATTTAAATGATGGCATAGCAAGGAAATGTCCTTCTTACATATGAACTGGTTCACTGTTTGCGATGGCAAGATGGTAAACATTAACCATGCAAACTATTTATATTTTCTAGGTCAACTTTGCTGTTAAATATCTGTGAAGAGCATGAAAGCTAGCATGAGAAAGCATAACTATCCAGAGGTCCAGTTAATGTGCATCACTTGATAGAAAGTGAAATTTACAGTATATATTAGGGTTTCAATTTGATGCAAGGCCTAATGTCAAGACACATGCATTGATTTGAAATGGTTCTTGCATGCTCCACACACTATAAGCTTGGCATTGTCAAAATCCATTAGTGAAGGTTTTATTAATACATACATGTTTGTTTTACTGGCCTCTTCAGAAGGATTATTTTGAGCTTAGTAATTTTCTGGTTTTACTGTCAAGCGAGATAATGATATGATAAGTTATCTCTTACGTAGTTGGATTGATTCAATGGCCAAAGGTCCTCCTTGAGTGGGCAGAGAGAAGTGAAAGTAAAAGTGAATTAGCAGACTGTATTACTGAATTTTATTGTATCAGAAATTTGCACTGTCTGGATTTGATTGTCTTGAATTCTTGGCGTGCATTTTAGGAACAATGAAACATAAATTTGATGTCAAAAATACAACAAATCTGTCTTAAGGCAACAGCTGCCCATACCACATATTTAAATTCAATGACATAAATGCAAGTAAAAAAAACAAAAAACGCCTGCCAGAGCAAATCTCCTCCAGACAGTGTGAAAAAAAACAACCTCGGACTGGGTGGTGTTACATGGCTTCCTTGACATGGCATCTGTGGCATTTGAATTTGATTTATTTCAACATCAGTAGGCTGTTAGACACATGTACTGTAAGTCTAGAATACTAGACTTTCAATGTAAGTTTGTGAAGTGATGCAGCACCTGAATAGTGATTGGTATAATCCACTTTATGTCCCCTGGAACAAACAGTTTGTATATGTAGGAGGATATGCCTAGGCTGTCTACCATATAATCATTTTCACAGTATGTGGGGAGCTATTATCCTATACAGTGTTATTCAGTTTGAGCTGAACTCAAGTGTTAGCCTGTTACATGCACTGTTGTCCTGTGCCATCAGGATGTACTGTGTTACCCTGACGCTGTTTCTGCTTCAGCTTAACATTCCGGTCTCAGGCCCAGCCTCTTTCTCCCTCACCCCCCTGGCTACCTTCAGCCTCCTTTCCATCCTCCATTCCTCATTCCTCCCTACACAGCCGTGGATGGTACAGTCCCAGAGAGAAAAAAAAAGAACGCAAGAACAGTAGAGAGGGGGGGGAGCAGCCATGCATTAAGTTATTTTTTAAATGACGTTGATCAGAGCGGAGGAGTAGGCCGAAGGGAGGAGGGACGAATAGAAGTGTTCGAGGACCGAGGGAGGCGGGTTCACGGCTCTCCTGACCGCCTCATTCTCCCCTCTCATTGGTCGGGGGGCCCCTAGCTTCGTTAATGGGCGTTTGAGCGCAAGACATGGGTGACCCTTCTCGCTTGCAGCCTTTGAAGCAACCATGACAGCTGTCATCACTACGTACGTCAAAACCTGCCACGCCGATTTCATCCCTAAAGTGTTTGGAGATATGACTGTGGGGAGATAGTGGGCATGTAGGATGCTCTAAAAGCCCCCGAGAGGAGCATTCAGAGAAACAAAAATATTGGGAAATCAGGGATTCACAAACAATTTAATATCAGAGAGCCTTTAAATGTATTCATGTTGGATCAGGGATTCCAGTTTGACAAGATTTTACTTCAAGCAACCCCATCTGTGAAGATTTTTGTTGATAGAATGGTTTGTACAAAATCGTAGCATCCTGTTGTATCTTCCTCTCTTTTTAGAAAACCAGTTCCTTAAAAAAATGTCCTAACATTTAGATAGTGAAAACCTTCTCAAACACCCCTAGAATCTTCTCTCTTGCTGCTGAGGTCCTGAGGACTCAAAAACTCTGTATAGACGTCAACACTGTGAAGACGAGGTTCTGATTGTATCCTGGTTTGAAGAGCTACTGGAATCAATAAGCCTTCAGATGAGACTTACTTTGCATGTTTTTGCTCTCTGAATGCAGCAAGTCAGCAGTGGAACGTCAGTGAAATATGAAGTGTTACAGATTGGACTGTATGCTGGCTGGTTTGTGCAAGAACTGCAGCTTTGGCGGTTTATAAAGAATGTGCATGGGTAAAAGGAAACAGGTGTATGAGTGTCTTTGTGTGTGGGTGT
The DNA here is from genome assembly GCA_003416845.1 of Oplegnathus fasciatus. Lineage (NCBI taxonomy): Eukaryota > Metazoa > Chordata > Actinopteri > Centrarchiformes > Oplegnathidae > Oplegnathus > Oplegnathus fasciatus. The sequence continues at coordinate 40,732 of NTHP01000003.1, read as the reverse complement.
GTGTGTGTTCCTGTATTTGTATCGTTATAAGGGCTAGTTTGAGACATTTAGATTGAGAAAGTTTTTGTGATGTAGCTTAGGGCTCAGGGTCAAGGTTAGATATGGTGTCAGGTCAGGCATTTAGCACTGAGGTCAGCATTACTGAGAAACGCAATGAATGTAGTTGAGGGTCCTCATAAGAATAGATGTGTCGGTGTGTAAACCTCTAGCAGTCTCTTACCTCTGGCCTCATCATCTGACTTGACGCAGCTGACTGACAGCTGCCTTCACCCTGTGGGTGGAGCCGGCACCACACAGATGGAGGAGGAAGATGTCGAGGGGTCGCCTGCAGTGAGGAAGAACAGAACAGAACAAAAGAAAGAGAACAGAGATGTGCATAACTTTTTAGACTTTGGAGAAAATGTTTTCACCTGATGAGAGATGATTTTACACGTCAGAGAAATCCATTAGAGCACGGCAGGTTTTGTCTGAGTTCATGGGAAAAACAAGACTGCCAGTGTTACGGATTCTGTACCCTCAGGGACCGCCAGTCCTAACATTGTCATATTGCAGTAAGCCTATTTGATTAAAGCGCTTACCAAATGGCTGACGTTAATGCGCTAATGACAGTTGTCGCTTCACAATCACGAGACAGCATGTCACTGAATTTTATTCAAATTTTACTGGCAATTTACATGACATTAGTGTAAGTAAATTATTGGCTCACATGACACACAGTGGCTTGAAAATATGAAAATGCACCTGCAGCCAGTGTCACTATTTTTTTCCTACCAACTACATGCTTGAAAGAGATCTTCTACAGAGTGGCAGGCTACTTTGGCAGGCTCAAGCCTACATTTAAAAGTAGTGTACAGGTCAGATATAGTTTATGAACCATGTTGTGATGATTATCATAAAAATCATAATGGTGTTTAAATGTTGACATGTCAAAATAGAGACAACTGACCAGCATTTTCACTCTGGGGCATGGTGACAGTTTCTCTTGTAGATTTCCCAGGCACAGTTAAAATGTCCCTCGTATGATATGATATGATAAATGACACCCATTTTGTATGTCCAGTACGTTAAAACAAATGCTGTTTTCAAAAGCTGATTGATGCTAAACAGCTGACTGTTGAAGGACTCAGTGCCAGGTAGTTAGGATGTTGAAATGAATTAATGGTAATTAATGTTGGTGCAGGGCCCCAACCTGTGCTCTTTAAGCGCACCACACAGTAATTGAGATGTTTTAGATGTGATCAGCAGTGACTGTCTGTGTGCTGCGTGAGATTAGTTTTAAAGGACATGGCTGTTGGCTAAATGCTCAAAATTCTGACATGTTTGTGTGTGGGTTCATGTATTGTGTGTGCCTGCTGGCACATGTATTTCCTCAGTTTTTCTGTAAAAGATCAGGCAGGTTTTAGGACCAACCCCCACCCCCCCACCCCTCTTTTTAAATGTCAAATTTTTTTTTTTAACTTTCAGAGGCATTTTTCCAGAGGCATTTTTGTGAGCATGACCTCGACCCAGTAACCCCTCTACACCACCATCTGATTCCACCACACACTACCTCAACCCTCTGCCAACTTCAGTACCAACCCCCTCCACCACTCAGTCCCACACACACATGCCCACACACAGACATTCCCACAACAATTCACCCAATCCCAGAGATTTTTTTTATGTCTCCCCAAGCCCTCCGAGATGAATGCAGAGCCTACCCTGAGATCCACAGACACACACCCATACCAAATCCCCTGAGAAGTTGGTTTGACATGTGACAAACAAACAAGATGCAAACAAGCTACACACACGCACATAAGGCTGATTTCAATTAAAATGTGTGCTGAAGTGACTGGTAAAAACAAGGAAAGCCTGAGGCCAGTGGCCCTTGCTCTGCCTTTGTCTTCCTATCTGTCTCTGTTCACCCATGTAAAAAACATTGATAGACCAATACCCTGATAGATGATTTCCATTGTTGGTCTGGATCAGATTTAAACGTGAAGCACCAAAGACTTCACAACATCCTCTCTAACATGTGCACTAAATGTCATCTTCCTATCTGTCCACATGCTGCTGTGGACTTTGACCCTCCCAACATCATCAGGAATCAGTCCAAGGTAACAGCACACACACACAAATATTTTTAACACTGAGCTAATTCCATGGTTGTGAATCATCTCTGTGTTTAACAAAGATGCCGCTGTATTTCTTCGACTCAGTTTGTGAACTGTGTTCAACCGTACAGGCAGTGATACAAAGTAATGTCTGTAAACAGTTTTTGTCAGAAGAGTCTTGTTTCATTTATTAATTTTAAACTCTCGAGCAATACTTGTTGCTAGGAAACTTTTGAACATGTTTTTGGCTGTGCGGCTCACTTTACTGTATATCAGTATTTCACAAGAAGGTCTTTTTTTCTATCATCTGAAAAGTTACCATAGTGCTACATAAACCACTTGACATGAGATACCATTGAAGTAAAAAAAAAAAATGTTTTGGTACAGTCGGCCATAGACTTCTGTTGTTTGTGTCTCTCATATTGCTGCTGTTTTCACTTCCCAGGTCTTTGCCTATGATTACTGTTTCTGGTCCATGGATGAGACTGATAAAGAGAAATTTGCAGGTTAGTTCATTAACAGATCCAGTTCCTATTATCAAAAGTTCTAACAATTCATCACTAAAATGCCATTCAAACTGTTCAGTTTAGAAAGACTAAATATTCACAATTATAAAGAATAAAATTCTGTTTGTGTGTGTGTGTGTCTCCAGGTCAGGAGGTGGTCTTCCAGTGCCTTGGGGAAAGTCTTCTCCACAACGCCTTCCAGGGCTACAATGCCTGTATCTTTGCCTATGGACAAACTGGTAATTTACCATGAAACACCTCACTATTCTGTAGTCAATATGATGTGACATAGTGTATGACCAAGTTCTCCTTGCTCTCATTAGAGCAGTGCCCTAAAGCTTTTCGTATAATGATTAAGAGAGGAGTGTCAGTGTGGATGTGTTGTGGCAGGAAGTTTTGACAGCCTCTCTTCTCTCCAACATGAACAAAAGACAAAAGCTCAAACAGTTTTCAACCAAAATCAGAATTTTAGAGGCATGATAGACCTGCACAAAGTCGCTGAAACCCAAACGCATCTGAGCGACGTTGTGCAGACGGTTTAGATATCTGCACTGGATAAAATGAAAGTGTTTCTGTTCCATCAGACAGGCATCAGACTGATGACTGAAAAAACGTAGACACGGATCATCTCTCCCTGCTCTCAGCTTACACACAATCTCAACACTACAAATATTTCAACAAACACGTTAGAGGTGATAAATCAGTCCGGTGTCCACACAAAAGAATGAGTTGTACACTCAGTGGCCACTTTATTAGGTACGCCTGTACAATCTAATGCAATCCTGCCATAGAGTCTACTCTTAGTCTTACTCTGTCATAGAGGTATTGATTAAATTATATGCTTTAGTTAGTGATGGTGTTGTACTGGACTGCAGTATATTCAGAGGTGTTTCTAATATTCTGATCCACTCATGTATGTAAATGGAAAGGACAAAGAATGAGATCAGTATAATGCAGTCCAGTACACCTGTAACTATGACCCTAGTAATAAACACATAATTGAGTTTACACACATTTTCGACGATGCCAAGAAAAACTGAACATTGTAAACTTTGTAAAGGAAGAATTTATGGCAGAGCTGTTGTATTTAATTGCATTAGATTGCATGTTATACCTAAAGAAGTGGGCACTTACTGTATATGAGGTTGTTTTAATAGTTAATGACTCAGTGGACATGACATGACTAACTCGATTGTGTGTCTCAGTGTTTTATATCAGCCGTCACAAAGATGCCATTTTCACTTTTCAAATGACCTGTTCCAATCAACATTGTCTGTGTACGTCGTTACCAGGCTCGGGAAAGTCGTACACCATGATGGGTTCAGGGGACCAGCCGGGTCTGATTCCCCGGCTGTGCAGTGCTTTGTTTGAAAGAACCCAGAAGGAACAGCGGGAGGAGGAGAGCTTTACTGTTGAGGTGTCCTACATGGAGATCTACAACGAGAAGGTCCGAGATCTGCTCGATCCCAAAGGGTATGACCTCCACCTCATCTTCTTACCCTTTTATGAAAGGAAGGATCATTTTCTTTTCTTCTGTAGGCCATAGTGGCTCTGATAAGTCCTACAGACACTTTTCACTGCTGCCTCTTTGTAGCAATAACATTATATATGGTATTCAGAATATATGTTTTGCAGCTTCTTCACAGTAAAATACTTCCACTGAAGAGATGAGATTGTTGCCTTTACTCTGCAGCAGGAAGTGTTGAGTTACAGTCACTGGTGGTAAATTAGCTTAGGTTAGGTTAGGTTTCAAAATGCAGACCACGGAGGCTGAAACACAGCTGTATAACAGTTATGGACTGGGGCATCAACCTTAAATACAAGTAAATGTTGTCTGTCTACTTTTTAGGTGAACAACATATATCTGAAGTCATTTTCTCTTTTAACCTCAAGTTAGTTGGTAGAACAGAGAAAGTGGCTGGTGGATTATGGTACCACCAGCTGCTGTGGACCTGGATAAAAAGATCACTCTTCTGCCCCGCGGTCACTGATGGGAGCCCAGTTCATGTCCAGCAGGCCAGCAGTAAATCAGGAGCGCAGGCCTGTGTCTGCTGCCCCAGACTGCATAACCTTTGACCTTCACTCACTCGTGACCTTTTAACCTCAGTAAAACGGGCCAAAGAGAAGCATACCATCTGACAGCCATATGGGCTTCGCTGTGCAGCAGAGAATGATGAAGTTTTCTGACCTGGAGCAAGCTTGAACCAGGGTCAGAGAGCCAAGTGCTAACAAAGTCTCTATGAACTGGGGGAAGTTGTAGTGGTGACCAGAACCAACTGAGCCTTTATTGCCACTCCTAATACATCAAATGAATAGTAATTTACCAAGAATGACCATGTTTTTTGTCTGTCTTTTAAACCTGCTTTTATTTTCTGTCCAGGGGTAGACAAACTCTGAGGGTGAGGGAACATAAAGTTTTGGGTCCCTACGTTGATGGCCTGTCTCGACTAGCTGTGGCCAGCTACAAGGTAAAAATATTGATCTTTATTCTTACTTTTTGCTTTTATGTCAGTCTGATTCACTGACGTCTACTGGACACTGCTATGTTGCATTCTGGCAGCCACAGCCGATGGCAGTCAGTGTGACAGTGTCCAGCAGACACGTGAGCGGAGCATCTTGCTTGCATTCCCTCTCACTTTGATCTTTAAACTTTGAGGATTTGTAACAGTGTTGCTCACATGATGGCGGCAGTGTGCTTAGTAGTCCCACCAGTCACGCTGGAAAGAGGCAGAATTAATTACATTTTGTAGTTCATATTGAGCTTTCCAGGAGACTCAAACACACTCTTCACCAATTGAAGCGGTCACTAAATATATAAACATGCCTAGAATCTCACCAGATGTACTAAATATAAATGTATAATATTCTTCACAGTCTTAACAGGTTATTCTGCAGGGAGACTCAACATGGCAAAATATTATTCTTCATTTATTTATTGTTTGCTTTCTGTTGTTCTGACAGGACATTGAGTCTCTGATGTCAGAGGGGAATAAGTCTCGGACTGTCGCTGCTACCAACATGAACGAGGAGAGCAGTCGATCACACGCCGTCTTCAACATCATCCTCACACACACACTCAAAGACTTGCAGTCTGGGGTAAGATATAACACACACACAGGTTGGGGTAGGGCACAGTTTTAACACACACAATCAGGTTTTATCATTGTTAAGAGAAACTTTTAAATAATAGGTCTGAGATGTTGTGGGCAAAGTGTACATTTCAATAGAAATATATAAATGATTGGTTGATCTAGATGGTTTTGGATGTGTGGTGCCTTAAATTGAACCTGCTGACCATCTGTCATTGATAAAGTCTACTAGATAAATAGTGTATGCTTTTGTGGCAAGGGGTGGTGCCAGAGTGGCTGCTGGGAGCTGGGCCAGACCTCAGCGGCCATCCTATTTCAATGTGTCCCATCCACCCCTCGTGCACTACAAGTTCATCCTAGTTTTCACATCATCAGACATTAAATACCTTTCCTCCCTCACCTTCTGCTGTCCCAGAATTCATCTGCTACATATAACTGATACAGGCTTATGGTTGTTTCTAATCCTACTGATGGGTGAACTCATTTTGGATGCAATATTGTTTTTCTGCTGTAATATTGCCAGAATTTTACATATTGTTGGCACATACACCACTGATACATCACCAGTAGTGTGTCCTCTCTGTCAGCAGTAGCAAAACAGAAGTATATGTGTAATTGTGTACACTTGATTGGGCAAACAGTGACCGTTTTTGATCAATCAGCCGCTGCAGCCAGCGGGTGAAAAGGTAGTTACAAAATGAAATGATGTCAGCTCAGCTGTCTGTCCAGGCACTCCAAGAAAAGACCTAAATGACTAATTCTCCATCCTCACTGACCCACTTAGCCTCTCCTGCTCCTTGCTCTTATTTCCAGACCAACTTGCTACCAGCGAATCCTGTTAATAATTCACAGGCGTGACTTTGAGTTCGTCAGCTGATACAGCCTGCTCTGTTTTCAAGGCACACCCAGAGTCAGTCACTAAGTTGGTCAGTCAGTCAGTAGGTTCATCAAACGACAAATGTGCAGACTGTGTAGTCAGTGAATCACTTAGCTGACACGTCCTGTAATCTGGATTAGTCAGTTCTATGTTGTCTTTGTTGCTGTATTTTATTATCTCCTCATTCTAAATACATCCTCACGGGGAACGCCTCTTTGACCACTACGAGCCCCACTAGACCAGATGTCGGCTCAGTTTAGTGCAATTTCAGCTTCCGATAGTTCATGCTATCCTTTTTACACAGTGCCGGTTGTTCAGTATTTAGTGTGATGCCTGTTTTTATGTTCCACTTTTTGTTGCTTTGCGGTACTCAGCAGTTTTGAGAGATGTTGGACCTGTTTTTCAAAGTGCAGAAGTAGCCAAAGGAAAACAACAAACAGTGCTGTGCACAGTATGCAAAAATACATTTAATGCTTCAGAACAACATTTGATCCTCAGACTGTTAAAGAATGTTTCAAGGCGGTGTGAAACAGTAGCTACAGTATCCTCTAACTGGTATGGAAGCCCCAGAGTGTTTGCTAAACACATGCACAGAGTGTGTATGTAACAATATCTTGGTGTTTTCTCATTTCTTAATCTATAAAAGAAGGAAAGTGAGGATATAAATTTATAATAAAGTGATTTAGAGCAACAGCTCGGTTGCAGCCATGTGGCGTGTGCTGTAACCATTAGGCTATGGAGGCGCAACTATTTTGATAATCAATTAACCGTTAAATGTTATTCATCTAGAAAAACTGCCACATATTGGGGGTTTGGGCTGTTGGCCAGACAACACAAGTAATATGAAAAACTGGTGATGCACATTCTTCACTATATTCTGACTTGTTATAGACTAAAAGATTAATGAAAATAATTATTAGTTGCTGACTTACAATGATTTAATTTATGAACTCAAATAACTGGACTGTTTTTTACTTTACCGTTGCTCTATTAATAACTGCATTTAAGAGAAAATAAATGTTATTTGAGTTAAATAACTTTTTGTCCCAATCTTTAAAAGGAATACTGACTGTAGATCCTAGTATTAGAGCTCACCTGTGCCCCCTAATGGCTCAGCCAGTGTTGAGTAGAGGAACAGTGGTGAAGCGATAGGTTAATAAAAGTCAACCATGACAGGTAGCAGAATCACCCAATGCTGGATGAGTCATTCTGACGCCCAACACCTCATCACAGGATTTCCTTTCAGTAGCGTGCCCTGCTCAGACTTGTTAACCAAACACTCAAAGTTCAGTCAGTTTGAACTTCGGCCCCATTTTCTGCAGACTCTCAGTTGTTTGCTATTTTGCTCTCCAGTCAAATCCAGTCATGCTTTGGTAACTTAGTTTAGTAAAGTGCAGAGTTGAAAAAGTATTCTAGGAATTGTTTTTATATACGTTTTTTTTCTAAGATGACCTCTACGAGATTGATACCACGTGTAGCACTGTGTCGATGCCCTGACACTTGTTCCGTGCTGGATTATAAAGCTGCTGCCAAGTAGCCTGACAAGCTGTACGTCCTGCCTGCTGATCTGGTTACTGACGCTGGTATCATCTCTCCTGGTTACAGAATCTCTTATTAAGAAAGCAAAATGCCCCAGTGGCTGGCATTTCCACCTTTTCACCATTTCATCAGCCAGCTAGATGTTAAGAATTGAATAGGACCAAAGAGTGTCTCTAAGTAGAATTGGTTTGCCGGTGTTCCAAGTCTGACAGCACCAGGTAACAGGACCTGTCACTGTATGTTAGAATCAAGTCATTGGTCATTGCAATAAGGAGTTGTAATTATTGAATTACACTAAGTTGTAGCTTCCTACTGTATGTACTGGTGTTCACGGTCACCCGCTGTGTCTCCCCTCTATCTGTCTCTTCACAGTTTCAGGCCCTATTTGGGGGGAAAAAAAAAAAGTTTTGGTTTATTTTTGGATCTTATTTGCTCAGTGTTCCAGATAGAAATCTCTTGTTTGTTTAATAATTTGCTTTACTCTGGGGGATTTGAAGCAGTATTGGTCTGAGGCTGATCTGTTTCAGTGCAGTTGAGGTAGATCTTGATCAGTTAGTCTCATGACCGGGTCTTTGCGGGATTCAGGTTTTGGGTTTGCTTTCCCTAAGATTTTAACGTGATGTAAGATGTGTGATGAAAGTCTCGTTAAGATCAAAACTATCCTTTTCTCAAGACAAGGTTGCCTTTGTTTTCACAATACAATGGAAACCCCTTGCACACATACTAATTTTACAGTAACCTATACACACTACGCTCCTTTCTGTCACACAGAACACACCGATATTTTTAGGGAAAGCAGTGTAAAAGTTGGAAAAATCTCTCTTTGTGAAGTGGGTGGTGAGAGGCATTTGCTAGAAAAGATGTATTTTCAGTCAGTTGACCACCTGGAGAAGACAGCAGGAGAAGTGTGGAATCCAGACTGATTCATGGAGGCATGAGGGTGGAGGAGTAAACCTGTTTTCTCAACAAGAAGGGCAATATCACAGGATCTGGGCAGTGTCAGACACCTCATCGTTTGTCTCACGTTAATGTGGATTTCCATCTGGAGTCTTATTATAGACACCTAGCACATAGAGCTGATGATAGAATAAATATATATTAAATTTAACCAGTGCAGCTGTCTACACAGGCTGTGCAAAGGCTTACATTTCCCTTGTGTCTTACACGTGTAAGTACATGATGGTGTGTTGGGCTTTGTCAAAGCACTTCTGGACCCACAAAAGTACTGTGGATGAACAAGGCCACTGTAGACACAGGCAGAGGGCTGAGCTGCTGATGTGCTGCTTTCGCTGTGCGGCAGGTGAGGATCAGGTGTTACATTCAGCCTTGTCAGCTACTGACCTGTCACAGTTGGCCGGGGGTGGATGTGTCCCAGTACAGATGGTGATGTGATATCTTCAACAGCTCGTGGGAAGAAACAGACGGAACCTGTCGGCATGAGACTGAAAGATGAGAAACCAAAGTCTAACAGAGCATTTTGGCATCACCTGGTTTGTGGAATCACAAAAATCAGAGAAAGCATAGAGAAGGTCCTCTGAACAAGAGTGGACCAAAGCATCCAGCCAAACAAATGCAAATTGATGAAGGGAGGTTTCTGAAAAAGCCAAACACCTTGTTGTTGATTTCTGGGTCGTCTGATTTGCAAGCATGAGAGCAACAGAGTAGTGCTCAGTTGAAAGCTGCTGAAAACCCAGCAGGGAATGCCTTGATGTGTTGCCTCCTTGGTGATTAATAATGAGCCATCAGAGTTTTGTCAGACCTCATGTGGATGTACAGTGCTGCTTTCAAGAATGTCAGCAGATCCAGATCTGCATAAACTGCAGGTCCAGGACATTTGCATGTGCTAGACCAGGCTAGATATTGCAGCACTCTTCGTCATTTGGCTAGCCACCCTGAATCTGACCAGCTGGTCCAGTCAGAGGACAGTAAGAAGGAGAGCAAAAGCTGGATGCATTTTGCAGAGGACAGAAATGAAAATCAACCCATGTGAGGCTGCAAGGCCACTGTTAGAGTTTCATGTCCATCCAACCTGTATGATACATTTTGCCACAAGACAAAATTCTCTGATGACAGTGGCGTTTGTGACTGCCATTATTACATTGTGGACAATATTACCTAATGTTAGATACTGCCAGCTGTGGCCAGTGTTGATAGGGAACATAGTCTGGACAAAGCTCACCTTTGGTGGTCACCAAGGTGAATAGAAAGATGTTATAGTCTTTTTTATAAGTTTTGCTAATGAACAAGGGGAGGTGCAAAAATGTTGAAATAAAGAATATGCAAGTTCCCAGTTTAATGAATATACTGTTGAGAATGACACAATAATCAGACTTTCTCTTTGTCTCTGTAGACGAGCGGGGAGAAGGTGAGTCGGTTGAGTCTGGTAGACTTGGCTGGAAGTGAGCGAGCAGCAAAGACTGGAGCAGCAGGAGAACGACTCAAGGAGGGAAGCAACATCAACAAGTACGCAAAAGCAGTTCAACACAAACACACACACAAACCCATGATTGGGTGTTTTTCCGATCAGGGTCTAAACCCTAAAGTGTCTTACAGATGTTTTCACCCTGGCAGTGTTGCTTTCTTTCGCAATACATTTTTTTCTAACCACAGAGCGTTGTCATATCACTCTTGAGACTCATTTTTTTGTCATTTGCACCATTTACTTGCAGTCACAATCCACAGACATAGCGATACCAACCCTTGAACAGATAAGGAAATGAAATAGAAAGCACTTGACCCTAGTGTCTTTGTGTGTTTTTGTTTATCAGGTCTCTCACTACACTGGGTCTGGTGATCTCGGCGCTCGCTGAACAGGGAACAGCGAAGAACAAGAACAAGTTTGTTCCTTACAGAGACTCTGTTCTGACATGGCTGCTGAAGGTATGCACGATAAACATAAATGTCCACAGAGGAAAATACATTTCCCTTGTTTGACTATCCAGTGCAGGTTCTTCCTTTTTATTATATTTAAGAAGTGTACTACTGTTTTCATAATTTCTCCCCCTTTTTCTCTCTGTGTCTCTCTCCTTGTTTCCTCTCACCCTCTCCCTGTATTTCTTGCATCTTTGCCATCTTTCTTCAGGACTGTCTGGGAGGCAACAGCCGCACAGCGATGGTTGCAACTGTGAGTCCAGCAGCAGACAACTACGAGGAGACGCTATCGACGCTGCGCTATGCAGACCGAGCAAAGAACATTGTTAACCATGCTGTTGTTAATGAAGACCCCAACGCTCGCATCATCAGGGAGCTCAGAGAGGAAGTCGAGAAACTACGAGTACAACTGACCCAGGCGGAGGTGAGTTATCTTCGAAATCTTCGAAATTAGCATTTAGGAAAATCTGCTTTCCCATACTCTCATCTGCTGGTTTTTCTCCAGTCTTTGAAGGCTCCAGAGCTGAAAGACCGTCTGGAAGAGTCAGAAAAGTTGATTCACGAGATGACCATCACCTGGGAGGAGAAGCTTCGCAAAACTGAGGAGATTGCACAGGTAAGACACAGTTGTGAAAGAAAAATATACATAATTATTAAACCAAACATACTGTACATTTGGTAAAACTCCTCCCTAGTAAGAATTTTCAATATTGCATTATACGCTGTATAAATATGATCTTTGTGCTTGTAGGAGCGTCAGAAGCAGTTGGAGAGTCTGGGTATTTCTCTCCAGTCTTCAGGGATTAAAGTTGGAGATGATAAGAGTTTTCTTGTCAACCTTAACGCTGATCCTGCCCTCAATGAACTGCTAGTGTACTACCTGAAGGTACACACACACACACGCACTTTCCTCATCATGCTATACTTACTGCCTTGTTATTTATTCTCCCTGTTTACACAGAATACAAAACAGTATTATCTATAATTGAGTTTACCATCTGTGGCTGACACCGTTTCCAATCTCTCTGCCCTTTTAAACATCACATCTCAACTGAGCAGTCATAGAAAATCTTTACACACGCACAATATTTAGATTATAAAAGATTCATTTTCATTAGTAACTGGCCACGTAGGAGTCAGTTGTCGTCTGACTGACAGTGGGTGCTTGTGGCAAATTCTGTGTATCGGGAAGCCTTTGAAAGCACAAAACAGCTTTCAAGTAAAAATAATCACGTTAGCGTTTTATGGGCTGGATCAGAACAGATAAAGTCATTTTAAGACAGTCATGGCAGGGGCAAATAAAGTTCATGTCAGTTGTGATTGCATTTATATCAAAAATAGATACACTAGAGATGAATCTGTCACACTTATTTTTTAGTTCGGCTCTCAGCTGATAACATCAAGTAATATTTTGAATTTCGTGTCTCAGGAACACACAAAGGTGGGCTCGGCAGACTCTCAGGACATCCAGCTGTGCGGGATGGGTATCCAGGCAGAGCACTGTGTCATCGACATTACAGCAGATGCTGCCGTCGTCCTCGCCCCCTACCGCAATGCTCGGTAAGGAACACCAACATCACAGACCCGGAGTCCAGGCTGAGTGATGAGAACATGGGGGGAAAAACGAAAGAGAGCATGTCCCCTACAGTGCCAGGGTCAAGAGTTATTGTACCACTAGAGACATCGTTGCATCAGTTTTTAGTAAATCCTAATGTCATTGCTGTTTATTGTGTTATAGGACATGTGTTAATGGTTCTCCAGTAACCAGTGCTCTGCAGCTTCACCATGGCGACCGAATCCTCTGGGGAAACAACCACTTCTTTAGGTAGTTTTATACAGGCTCCAAATGTTTGTATGTTGTTATCAGTTGTTAATATTCCACTGTTTTGTTCATACTTTTTCATATCATAAAATATTACTCAATATTTCCATTAACATTTTTGTCATTTTACATAAGTTGCACATGCTTTAAATACATTTATATATTTTCTAATATACATTTTTACTATTTAAAAAAAAAATAAAAAATTTATTGAGGTTATTAGTTTGCCTTACCTGAGATTTTAACGTTTTATATTTTTTTTGTTTTTATTTAAACACACCCAGTTCTTCTTATGTACCTCAAATATTTATTACATCCTATTGGTGTGTTCTGTACTAGTTCCCAGCAGGAATTATTAAAGATATAGCACTAATTGCTGACAATTGGGTTATAGCAAATTAACCAGCTGATACCAGCGATGACAGTCGATTAACTGGACATCCTACCTGCAGGATCAACCTGCCTAAGCGGCGCTCTCGGGGAGCTGAGGATGAGGAGGGTGAGGGTGGCGTGATGAAGAACAGTGGCAGCAGTGAGCAGCTGGATGCAGATGGTGACACGGCCAGCGAAGTGTCCAGTGAAGTCAGCTTCTCCTATGAGTTCGCCCAGACAGAGGTCATGATGAAGGCCCTGGGCAATAATGGTAAAATTAGATATCGATATTCTGCAGGCAGAACATCACTTAGTTTGGTCTCATGTCTGTGTGTTCTGATCCCTCTGTGTTTTTGTCCTGTCAGACCCCATGCAAGCAGTCCTCCAGTCTCTGGAGAGGCAGCATGAAGAGGAAAAGCGCTCTGCTCTGGAGCGGCAGAGACAAATGTACGAGCAGGAACTCCAGCAGCTCCGCAAGAAGCTGAACCCGGACCGTCTGTCCACAAGCCCGTCTGGAGGGCCGGCGTCTGGCCAACAAGGTTCAGGACAGCAGTCTCACTACCGGAGCCTGGAGAGACTCAGTATGGGAGGGATGAGTCATTCAACCAGCGCTCAGAGCAGACTGAGGCAGTGGAATGAGGACAGGTGTGTGTGTGTGTGTGTGTGTACCAAGAATATAAATGCACACTGAATTACAGACTTTTTACTTCCATCGATTGTATGTCCAGTTGGATATGAAAGCAAACTGAACATCTCCCCCTTGTATTCCCTCCTCCTCACCTCTGTTTCCCCTTCTTTTCTGCCACCTCTTTTCCTCCTTCAGGGAGGTGGTGTTGGTGAGGAGTCTGCGTCGGTTGAGGGAGCAGATAGTGAGGGCAAACCTCCTGGTGCAAGAAGCCTGTTTCATCGCTGAGGAGCTGGAGCGACACACAGAGTACAGAGTCACTCTGCAGATCCCCTCGGACAACCTCAACGCAAACCGCAAGGTCCCACGCACACAAACACGTAGACCCTCATGCAGATTTCCTGTCCTCGGTTTTTAGTACAGCCAATTTTCTAAATACATCCATGTGTGTATATGTAGAGGGATGCAGTGCTCAGTGAACCAGCAATTCAGGTTCGACGTCGGTGTCGAGGGAAGCAGATCTGGAGTCTGGAGAAGATGGAGAACCGTCTGGTTGACATGAGAGAGCTGTACCAGGAGTGGCAGGACTACCACCTCCACCACAATGACAACCCCGTGAGTTTTTTTTGTGTTTTTGTGAGTGGATATGCCACATGAAGTCTTACAATATCCCTGCCCGGTCACTAGGTACAAAAACATAAGCACAAATACAGTGAACGACTGTTAATTATGTAATGAGAAATGAGGATAAACCCGCTGGTCAGCTTATGGAATCATAAGATGGCAGATGGCCGCCCACCTAGAGCCCGGTTCTACTCCAGGTTTCTGCCTCTTAAAAAGACATTTTTCCTTGCCACTGTCGCCAAGTGCTTGCTCATGGTGAGAATTGCTGGGTCTCTGTAAATAATATTATAAAGAGTACGGTCTAGGCCTGCTCTATATATAGTGTGTCATGAGATGGCTTTTGTTGTGATTTGGCGCTATATAAATTGAAATTGAATGATGCTAACATGCTAAAACTTGCATTTCACTGCTTCTCCTGTGTTGTGAGCCATGTTCTCCTTTTTTCCTTGTCCAGGTGATGCGCTCATATTTCCGCCGAGCAGACCCGTTCTTTGACGAACAGGAAAACCACAGTCTGATCGGCGTTGCCAATGTCTTCCTTTCCTGTCTCTTCTATGATGTAAAGCTGCAGTACGCTGTTCCCATTATCAACCAGAAGGGGGAGGTAGGTAGCCCAAGACTTGTTGGTTAACAATTTAATTCCTATGTATCTTTTCCTTAATCTCCATCTCTGTCATGAAGAAGTGCCCTTAACAGATGGATCAATACAGAATCAGAGCATTCATCAGAGTCTCTAGACTTATTGATGTATTGTGAATTTCTTCAATGTAGTTTCTGTGGTTGTTTCTAAATTTCAGCAGCTGCTTCTCTTGAGATTTTACATTTTTCTAGTAATCTCTATGACACCCATCCAGTGGGTTTCATCAGTAATTCAAAGTTATTAACTTCTGAATGGTCAGGGATGTCTGAGTCATAGGTCACATGATATTCAGATGATGATCATGTTGCTAAAATGCTAACGTATGATAGTAAAATACTAGAAAAGATGTAAAAAGAAAATGTCTAAGTAGATTTCAGCAGGATGTTCACAATAGTACTCCAAATTGTGGATCAGTAGCTTTGTAGTCGTACTAACTTACAGTCATAAACACATTTTCTAGGTATGGCTGGGGTAAATGTGTTTTTTATGTTTTCCCTCTCCTCCCTGTGGTCAGGTGACAGGGCGTCTTCATGTGGAGGTGGTGAGGGTTGGAGGGGGATTAGAGGACAACATGGCTGGAGGAGATGAATCAGACAACAACCAAGACGCTGAAGTCCAGGATCGTAAACTGGTCTGCATGGTAAGACAGACAGATCATCAGAGCGAAGTACATTATTTCTGTTTTTTCAGACCTGGTTGGAAGGTTATAATGTTGAACCTGTTTTAGAGAGGTGTTGTTTCAACTGTATGATCATTTGGAGAATAAATGAAAGAGAAGATTATGTTTAAATGTTTAAATGACTTTTGACCTGTGCATCCTCTACAGATTAAGATCCTGCAGGCCACCGGTCTTCCCCAGTACCTGTCCAACTTTGTCTTCTGTCAGTATGCATTCTGGGACCAGCCTGAGCCCATCATCGTGGCTCCTGAAGTAGACCCATCGTCCTCGTCGCCCAGCACCAAGGACCCACACTGCATGGTGGTGTTTGACAGCTGCAAGGTGAAGTCCAGAATTCTGTATGGGTTTAATTGTCATTGTGTTTAGGAAGTAGGAGTAGGGAGTAGGAAAGCAAATATTTATGTAAAAGGTGGTGGGGGAGTGGTCAGTTATAAGTTGTTGGTATAAGACTGATCTTTCTTTGGTCCTGTAGGAGCTGGCGGTATCAGTAACAGAGGATTTCATCGAATACTTGACTGAAGGGGCAGTTGCCATCGAGGTTTATGGACACAGACAGGCGGATGCAGGGAGAAACCCTGCCCTGTGGGACCTCAGCATCATCCAGGCTAAGACACGCACACTACGAGACAGGTAGACAGACTCTAGCCTTCCAGTAACGTATGAAAAACCAATGCACTGTTGTTGCCCAGATGCACTGATAATGTTGTTTTTTGAAGGTGGAGTGAGGTAACACGTCGCCTGGAGCTGTGGATTCAAATCCTGGAGATAAACGAGAACGGAGACTTTGTCCCTGTGGAAGTGGTTCCTGCTAGAGATGTGCGGACCGGGGGAATCTTCCAGCTTCGGCAGGTAGGGAACCACAGTCAACCTGGTCACAGCAGGTGGAACTAATAGACTTCAGCTGAAAAGCCAACTTCTAAATAGTCTAAATATTTTGAGTCTCATGCCCTGTCTTCTAAACGTCTGTGTCTTGCTCCACCTCCTCCCCCCTCATCTCCAGGGTCAGTCGAGGCGAATTCAGGTGGACGTGCGCTCAGTGCAGGACTCGGGCACCATGCCTCTGATATCAGAAATACTGCTTGCAGTTTCAGTGGGTTGTGTGGAGATCAGAAACACCACGGCAAACCAGGAAGGAGATGAGATGGACAGTTATCAGGTAGACCAGTTCAATACAACTCTGTCCACAGTCTGTTTGCCTCATTCACTAAGTCTTAAGTTGACTTACAGGTGAACTGAAGCCGAAGATGATTAACCGAGTGGTTTGTTGTATAGGAAAGAGACCTGGAACGTTTGCGAGGGCAGTGGTTGGCTGCTCTCACCAAGAGACAGGAATATCTCGACCAGCACCTGCAGAGCCTAGTCAGCAAAGCAGGTAATGCATAAACACACACACACACATCAGTATACAAACATTCATAAAAACACGCTTACACATTCAAAAGTCTGTAACACTGCCCTCTGTTCCTGTAACTCTCAAGGATGTAGTGGTTTACAGCTTGTGGGCGTCTTCAGTGTTCAAGTTAAATTTAGGTGGTGGAGGAGGTTTTTAGTGCAGGCAGTGTTTAATGTTTGAGCGCTGTGTGCACAGAAAAGACAGAGGATGACATGGAGAGGGAGGCCCAGCTACTGGAGTGGCGCTTGACTCTGACCGAGGAGAGAAACGCTGTCATGGTGCCCTCTGCTGGCAGCGGCATCCCTGGAGCACCTGCTGAATGGTACGGCACATGGCGTGTGTGTGTGTGTGTGTGTGTGTGTGT
>NTHP01000003.1:0-16719 GCA_003416845.1 Oplegnathus fasciatus | reverse complement strand
GGGGTGTGTGTGTGTGTGTGTGTGTGTGTGTGTGTGTGTGTGTGTGTGTGTGTGTGTGTGTAAATGATGTACAGTGTTGCCCTGCGTGCACAAATAAGTTCATATTGTCGTAGTCGTGTTGATGTTGAAGATCATATGTGTAAAACAGGAAAAGTCATGTCCTTATTGGACAAAGCCACTATGGGAGCAAATGGTTTGTACTGGGAGAGGCTTTAAAAGTCGATTTTGCACTGGAGACGTTGGATAAGAAGCATCTGTATGTGAGCAGAACGTGTGTGTGGTCACGGTGCGGCGAGACGGAGAGGTAGACGAGTGTAAACAGATTCCTCGATACAACTAGTTAGGTGAATATGGTTTTTGATGACCTTAAAGTGGAGCATCTTCTCCATCTGAGTGGGGCCGTCTGGATGTCTGTTCTTGAAGCAAATTTGACGGTTATCTCTCTCTGTAACTTACATTTGGACACCAGGAGGCGCTGTTCAGAGCCGTATTTTGGTTTTGTGTTGGAAGGAGCAGGCATGTGTACGTGTTGAGGAAAAGAAAGTGAGATGGACACGCAGAAGCTCTGCTGGAGAATCAATTTGCTTCTATGCTTTTCATCTGTTTTAAAAGAATCTAGTTTTTACCTTTTCTTTCTAAACAACAGACACAAGTGGGAGAACGAGCCGTGCGTTTTGGGAAAGTATTCGACACAAAAACAGTTCTGACTGATTGAACATTCCTGGCATGTCTGTTGAAGAAAACACAAGATGGTGTGGCAGACTTTGGGATTTTTTTTTAAACGAGTTTTTTTTTATTGAACATCACATTCCAGAGGGACTTTTAACATTTTGCAGTGACCTTATTCTTTGTGTATGAATTTATGGGAAAACATTGGCAGCACACCACAGCGCTGTTTCATACTTTATTTTTACAATCAGTTCATGAAGAATAGAGACAGAGTACACATGTGCTCCCAATCCTTTTCCATAAGTTAAAGGGGCACTCCACCAATTTTACACATGAAGTTCAGTTTACTCGTCATAAGGACAGGGTTCGTACAGGTGTTGGAAATCCTTGAAAGTGTTTGAATTTTAATGCGGTGTTTTCAAGGTTTGAAAAGTGCTTTTGAATAAAGTGCTTGAAACTGCTTGAAATCCTAATTGCATTAATATAATAAATTGCTATCTGACTGAATAGTTTGCTTTTCACCTTGAAAATGCTTGAAAAGTGCTTAAATTTGGCTTTAGAAAAGGTGTAGGAACCTTGTATGGAGTACTGTACAGCCTGTGAAAACAGTTGGGGAATGCCTTCTGTCGCTCTGGAGGAGCTTTATAAAGAAAATAACCCTGATGATGTCATCAGGGTTGCTACATGGAGACTACAAGTTTATAACAGGAAGCCTGTGTTATGAACTGGGCGTGTGGAGTTTGATAGATGTGGGCTTTTATTAGGTGGGGAGGGTCCAACAAACAAAAGATGTTGTTGAGTTGCATTATGGGAGACGTAGGATCCTGCTTTTTTGGAGCTTGACTCATACTATGAAGTAAAAGTCAGGATATCTCTGATATCTGCTGCTTCAATTTAAAAAAAGAAAAGAATGATCAAAATCTGTCTCTGCAAGTTTCCTAACGTTGTAGAATATATTAAATCGTGGGAGTGCCCCTTTAGTAAACTAGAGTACGGGCAGTGTGAAGTGTTTGGTTTGAGTCGTCCTGAGTTGGAGCGATGCCGTCTCACCAAGTGAGCAACAGGAATGTGCTGATAGGTTGATTTGATGATGGAAAAGTAATATTTTATTATTACTCGGTATACTTTATGTCTCATTTATAACAGCTAGGCTAAGTTCATATCCTGATGATGACAAACCTGAATATGCTGGTTGACATGTTGCTGTCGTCCACTGAGGCAGGTTTTGCAGCCTGTGAGCTGTTTCTATGGTGACATTCAGCTTATCCATGTATACTAAGGAAGCTATACAGATTTGTGATGAGATGATTTGACGATACACACATATGAATACGTAACCTGGAATACTACGTGCATGTAAACGCAGTCAGTATATCCAAACACTATCATCTTTATGGATACGATACGTTTTCCTTTTATCGTGTGTCTTCTTAATTCAAGAGGCGTGAATTTACTATTTATATTTAAATGCTTGTACACATGCATTTATCGCATGAAAATTGATAAAAACTTTTTATTTTAATAAATATTGCACAAATGATTCCATGAAAATTGCTGCTATTAGCATTGTAAATTTACCTGTAAATGGATCAGTTGATTTATCGAACACTCTCTATCTCTTGCTGTATACTAGATTGGAATTCTCAATAGTTCGTCTTTTTTTTAATCCCAGACGGAGAAAACTAAAGTCAGCGCTTTGGTTCAGTGGCCAATATATTTTTCATATGAAGCCGTACAATTCTTAAAAATGAGGCACTTTGTCATGTGAGCCTTGAAGAAGGGGTGGGAGGAAAGGTTGGAATATTTTCTTGATGAAAACTCCTGCATTGACTTTTACAGAGGAAACTATAATGTTGAAAGAGGAGACAATATATCACCATAGTCTAGATATTATCTGTGTATTTATTATCTGGCCTTAAAGCCCAGGACCCTGGAGTCCTCTGGTTGGCTGGTTACTATAGGTGGCTGTCTGGTATGTTGTTGGTTGGAAAGTTGTGAAGTGGTTTGTAGGTTGGACTCTTGTTGGGTTGGCTGTTATAATATTGTGGTTCCTAACAGTTATGTGGTAATGAAGGAAGGGAGTAAAGTTTTCTCGTGTGTTTGTTGTGTGTATTATGTGTGTGTATGTGTGTGAGAATGTTGGGTGGACCTGGCTTTGATTCAGTTGTGTCCATGAGTTCTTGCCAAGATGGGAAATGACCGCCAGCTGCCACTTTACTTATTATACTCCAGCTGAGAGCAACAAACCCTCACCCTCCCGGCTCTCTGGAGACATTCTCTGCGGCTGGTGTACTTTCCCGTCCTGGTCTTTGCTCGGAGGCACTCTTATAGGGGTTTGAGATCACTTCAGGCTTCTGGATGTCCCTTTATGTTATTGTGCCTCAGAAATCATGTGACCATGTATCTTCCACACACACTGTTTTCATATCAACGCTTCAACTTATTTGCACAGAAGGCTCCAGAGGGGAAAAGTTCATTTCTGGAACACTTGTATATGTAGGAAGAAAATACAACCTGATTTTTTTTTTTCTTAAGTTACCTGTTGTTCTTTCAATTGTACTGAAATTGTTTTAATTTTCTGCTTGAAGCAATATTCTTCAAATATATTCCTTGACTTGCTGCTCAACTACCATTCAAGTAAAACAAAAGATAGAAATCAGTTAAATTGGTGAGCTGTTATTTTACATGACGGCAGAGCTGAGGTCAAATATGGCGGTAATAAGCGACTCTGTCTTTTCTTCCAGCACACATCCTCCTCTGTAACTCTCCATGCAGCTCGCAGCAACATAAATCTGTGACTTTTAACAGATTAAGTGTGACGCCGACATCAGATAGAAGAAATGCAGCTCACGGACACATGATCCTCTGAGCAACAAGAGCCATTTCAGTAAGGAACTGTAAAAAGAGAAAAGTAGCATTAGTAATAACTGTTCTGCTCAGAATGGACTTAATGTTGTGACTTTATTTCAGTGGTCTCCATCTCTGCCACTGTAGTGTTATTTATGACTGAATCAACCATGAGAACCACATTCAGTTCTGTTTTGATTGACATGATTTGTGTCCAAGCATATTGATCTGTATGAGTCTTCAGCCCCCCTTTTACTGTTTTGTTCTTTTCTTGTCTTAAGTGCTTCTGTTTCAGAATTGGTCCCATATCTTTGTTGCATTCGCCTCCTGTTGCATTTCCTGTAGCTCTCCGTTAACTATGGGATCACTGGTCCGGAGCAACATGTCCCCTGCCTTAACGTGGCCTTCAACCTGGAGCCAGACTGGTTTTAGCAGGAACAATCCCAGCTCTGTAACTAAACATGCTGTACTCTAAACCCTCGGTGTCATTCCAAAACCACATGGAACTATTCTGGTTTACTATTTTAAAAAAAGACATGAAAATGTTCCCTTTTTTTCTAACAGAGTAAGTTTATCTTCTGATGACATGAACACCGTTCAGTAGTTGGTCATGTGGTCACAGATGCTGTCAGGTTTGAAAGACATCAAAGGGGCTCTGGAGCAAGATTTTCACTGATTCAACCTCCTGTATTGCTGCCTCGCTGGAGGGCAGGTCATTGTGTTGCCCCCTGGTGGCTGCTGTCACACCTCAGTCAGAAAAGGCCTGGCTTCCACGCAGGGAATTTTACATGCAGCCAGAAAATCATCAAAATTGGTGAATTTCCAACCCGCCGCTGCCGTACAGCAGCATGCCTGACAGCTTCTGCCAACCTGGGATCATTTTGCTGCCAGCCAGACGTCTGAGGTTGTGTTCTGTTTTAAAAATTTAACCTGCAGAAAAGTAGTTGGCTTGATTTCTCTGTCTGCCAGCCACTAAAACATATTGTCCTGCCTCGGTAGTGAGTGGCCACCTTTTTTACTACCTCTCTCTCGCCTGTCCAGAGTGATCTGCCAACTTCCTCCCTGAGGCCTTTTAGCTGACAGTTGTACCTGCTTCACTGCTGAACTGGCTGCATCCAGTTCCCTTTCTGTGTGTTGGCAAATATTAGAATAAACCACACAAACGAGCAATACGTGGCCGTCGGGTGATGCAATGCAGCCTTGTTGCAGGTGCACAGCCTTTTATTTTTTTTGCAGTTTTTGGCACTGGCAGATCATTTCTACAGCTGGGTCTGCTTTCATTCAGATACAACTTCTCCTCTTGGTGCATTTTAAAGGCAGTTGGTATCAACACAATGTTGCATTACATTTCTTTTCGGTACCAGCAGCCATATTTAACTGAGCTGTGTAAAAATGGAAGACTAATAGGAGCTTAAGGAGAGGGCTTGGTGCTTGCTAAGTCAGGGAGTTTTAGTAGAACAATGTTACTCCTGCAAAAAAAAAAGCCCCTCCAGTCCCTGTAACCTTTCACACATTCAGCTGAGGAAAACTTTCAATAATCCAACATTAATGTGGCCTCGGCCTGGTCAACAGTATTACTATATCATCCTGACTAATCATTATCGATTCAGTTTGTTGCTGCCGTTGATTCTGTGGAGCAGGTTTGTCTTGATGTGTCATTTGTATGTGTGAGTGCACCATTGGAGTGGTTGTTCTATGTATGTATGTGTATATATGCGCATATTAAGACTTATAAAAAGACAAATCTGAGCACAAGTTTGGGTTTTGATTAATTTAATTGTTTTATGTAATTCTATGCTGCAATCCAAAGAATAAACATGTATTATAATACATTTATAATTTCCATTTTTTATCATCAGTAATCTGGTTAGAAAAAAATAAAAGGAAGATTAAGAGAGTATTTGTTCTTTATTTGTACCAAACTGATTTAATTGTTGTGGGAGACAGATGCAGCATGTAGCGTTCTGACTGCAGTCCACAAGTTTTACTTACCGTCAGTTACCACTTACCTACAAGTAACAGATATTTTATTGGGTTTTTTTTGTTGTACACTGGTGAAATAATATTGGGGGAGGTGAATTTCTCAAAACAAACCTGTTCAGCTTATATAAAAATTAACTGGCCAGTAGATATTTCACAAACTCCATCTGCCAAAGACGGTTGAAAGCTCCAGAAAAAGCTAGAAGATGGACCCTGATTTGGGATTGTTTTTAATGGTCCAGAAAGAACCTTGGTTTAACTATAGTACTGTATTGTTTTAACATTACAAAAACACTATATTTAGATTCTCATTTAAGGCTGAACAACTAATATGGATTCTAGGGTGAAGTTGTTGGGTTTTTTTTTTCATTTTAAAGCCCCAGAAAACATATTTTCTAAATCAGCACCTTATGAGTGATGAGGTCCTACGTGGAGACAAAACAATCCCCCAAAGTGTGAACAATTTTGGTGATTTCAGACATGAGAGATTTGTGTTTGAATTCACTGGTTTGAAGTGGGCGGGGTCAGCTGAGAAAAGGTGGCATGTATTTTGATGCAGCAATTAAGAGTTAAGCAATATTTGCATTAAAATCTGATGATAACTGGTGCATTGTTTGGTTACTGTGGATTCAATCTGATCGAACTACAGCCATGTGGTCCTGATGAAGCACATTACCTGGATGTTTTGTTTTTGTTGTCTTCTTTAGTGTATATTTATATTGAGCGTACTGATTTTTTATTCTTATTTATACCGACCTTATATCTTTTTTTTATATCTTATTCAGCTGTGAATATTTAATTTTTGAGAAAAAAAAAAGATCTGAAACCAACTTTTAAGGGACTTTAAAGGCTCAACAGCTGATGGACACATGCAGGTTACTGCCTGAAGTGAAACCTGCTCTCGAACCTTAAGCCACGTGTGCTAAAGAAGCCGTGTCTCGAAGCTCTCCCGGTCTTCATTCAGTGAATGGAGCTGGTTCAGGTCGAGAGTGAACATTCATTCACAGCTCCAGCCATTTATTTAAACATTCTATACAAAGACGCGCCAGAATGAACTTTTGCCTTCAAAATGTAATTTCAGTACTGTGACTTCGTACACATTTACTGCACGTGGTCCCAGTTGGAACAGAACCCCTTCCCCCAACCCTGGCCGTGTTAACTGTACACATTGACAATACAGACAAGACAAACCAAGACACGCCGCATGGACTGATCAGTTTTTATTCCCTTGTAAATAGAATATCAATAAAAACACACCTTAAAAATAACAAATAAGGTTTATCCAACAGATGAAAAAGTAACAAAAGGCATATGTAGATTTTCTACATAGCGATTACAGAACAGTCTACCGTCCAAAAAAGGCACTAAATCTTGAAATAGAAAAGAACGAGGGGATAAAAATCAATTCAAACGGACACAACAGACATCCTGCTGAGGTTTGACATTTTTCATTCTAGAGAGAATTATTGAAGAATTATTGCCAAAATGAAATGGTAACCACTCAGAAAAAGTTTTTACATGACTGATAAAATGTTTAAACCAGATGTTCATTTTTTTAAGTAGTATTTACAGTCATTGGCTGATAAAAGGAGAACATTAAGAATGGAACATCTACATTTTATGTTGAATGCATCCATGATGAATATCAACTTTTTCCACCTAAATAAAAACAGCATTTTGGAATAGAACTCTTCAAAACGCCGTACTGCATCTCATGTATTCACAATATTGACGAAGGTGAGAGACAGATGACAGGAGCATTCAGCCCTGAGGCATGAACTGACTGAAACCACACTGACACCAGATCCCCCTGTGCTTTCTCTTTGTTCACACAGCCGACCTCAGATCAGATCAGATCAGGATCCTCTACAACCCCACTTACACCTTCATCAACATGCATCCTCATTTTGTCACACTAACAGCCAAATGTCAATGGAAGCATCCCCAATCCAAACAGTACTGACAAATATTTACTGTCCTGTCTGTGTTAAGGGACAGGAGTATTGCCAGAGGAAGAGACAGTTGGATTTGGTGGGAGAAAGACAGATGTGATCAAGATTTAGTCAGTGCCAAGGGTGCATGTATTCCAGGTGTTCAACAAGATCCGATCTGAGAAGTCAGCTGCTTTGTTCCTGTGAAGAAGGAAGCTCGGTACAGCAAGGCAACAGAGGACTGAAGGCAGATGGCAAAACTGTATTTAAGCCAATGAGAAGACACGACATGCTGCCGTCAGTACTGTCAGAAACAAAGTGCACGAGGGCAGCCTGACACAGCGCTGAATATAACTGGAAGAGCAAAGGCTTTCTGCGTCAGTCATGAAAAAACTGGTACTACTCTTGTTTCTATTTCATGATAACTTATTAAGTATTTCAAGTTGATTATAATATGAATACACACTTTCTGGCACTCTGATTTGTGTAAATAAAAAATATGGAGCCAATTTAGGGTCAAAAAGTGAAAGCAAAATGAAATGTAGTCAAGAAACAAAGACCAATCAATAGGAATGGAATCTGTAAATGAGAAAGAGGATAAAAGATTGAGAGGTTGCCGTCGTGAAATCAGGTGTTCTGGTTTAATTATAGCGAGTTCTGGTTTAAGTAGTTATTTTGGCTTATTTCTTCTATTGATGATGATTTTACACAATTTAACTAAGACAGCAACCTCACTTATGCTTTTCATTTACAGTTTTGTTTCTGCTCATTACGGATGTGTGCTTTGTTTCTCATTTAGAATTCTCTTACGGTTTTGGTTTTCATCTCTTTTTCCTTTTTTACTTTCAGACTTTTTGGCTCTGAAATGACGCTAATAAACCACTTTCACTTCACATCGATTTTGCTGCTTCAAAAGTACAACGTCATGAAGAGACCATGAAGGCAGCTGAAACTGAAACGATTTAAAACCCTGAAATAATCTCAAAACAGCACGTTGTCTTAAATGAATCCACAGATTCACTTCAGAAAGGCTTCTGCTTAGCAGATTTAAAAGAAAATAAAAAAAACATGTTCTAACCCTTAGTGGGATAGTATCTTTCCATATTTTGGTGTAAATAATTCAAACAAATGACAGAAAGCTACTTAATTGACTAATGAAGCCTCAGAGTTTACAGTCAACGCTTAAAGCAAAGACACCCAGGACAGCTCTGCTGCCGTACAATTAAAGAGACATTCCACCACAAAACCTCTCTCAGACGTTCAGTCTGAAACCAACACTGACGAGTTGTATCAGTATTCCAGGATGAGGGGGAAAAATATTTGATTATATTTTATTAGTATTTCATGGAGCTTATGAATGAATAAAGTCTTTTTTTGGAGTGGAATTTCCCTTTACTTTCAAACGTAATGTTTATTGGCTCGAGTTTGAGAAGGAATTCCCTTTTAGAAAGGACACTGACATTTCTGTTGTCCCAGATGAGCCAGCGAACCATCTTTACAGCCTCATCACAGTTTGCTGCCAGTCTCCTCTGAATAAATCCGCTCTGCAGTTACTTAAACTCTTGACTCTCTAAACTTTGATTCACATTGAAGCAGCTGTGGAGGAACCTGCGGGGTGTAGCTTATAGCTGAGGGGGGTAAAGTGAGGTATTTGTGTCGAGCTTTTAACTCTGAACTAGTAGCTTCGCCTGTAAAGCACCTGGTGATGAACAATGACGAACCGGTTTGAATGAAGCCACTTTAGTGTTGGCTGTTACAGAACATCATGTGTTAAGCTTTCTTGCATTAGTTCTGATACAGTGATGTAGGTACAGCCATTGTAGAGGTTCTTCTTCTTCGTGCACTGATCCTGTGTCAGTACACTGCAAAACATAAGGCACTTCAACTTAAAACCAAACTGTACATTTCACGTGTTGGCTGGAAACTATTATTTACTCTTTTACTAGTGAGAAAGTGTTTAGTGTCACAAAAAGTAAAAATAAGCTGCACCACAAAGAGGTGGATACCACTTTCAATGTCTGCTGATGCTCTTAAA
This sequence comes from Oplegnathus fasciatus, assembly GCA_003416845.1. NCBI lineage: Eukaryota > Metazoa > Chordata > Actinopteri > Centrarchiformes > Oplegnathidae > Oplegnathus > Oplegnathus fasciatus. Next base: position 7,257 of record NTHP01000003.1, on the reverse strand, counting down.
CACTGTAGAAATTCTATCATTCATCAGCTACTGACCTTAAATACTAACTTTCAGTATTGTTAAAATGTAGTTTTCAGTTAAAACCTGATCAATTAAAGCTGCACTGAACATTTTTTTATATTAAAATTGGATCAATTGACTATGTGTAATGTGGAAAGGGTCACTCGTAGTGGCGAACCCACAGACAATTATCACCCAACTCCATCTTTTTAGCCTCTTTCAGCTCATTGTTTTGGTTTTATAGCCTGCAGACTCCACTCTCATCAACCAAACAGCAGACAAACAAAGTTAGCAACTAGCTAGTTGATATAGCAGCTGAAGAGCCAGATATTTTCTTCAGGAATTGGTGGAGACCAAAACAGAGCTAAAAGTAGAGTGCATGTTGGAAGTCGATATTAAAGTCGATTCTAATGTTGCTCCGTGTGTGCTGGATGTGTAAACAGGCAACTGTTTGCTAACACGTTAGCCGTAACAACTTTAAAAAGGTGATAATATGTCAGTGCTGTGTTTACAGCGTGTTGTGCTGCCGCCAAGTGACCAAAAAAATAAATGAATGTTGCTTGACACACACATCTCTGCCTGTCCAGAAAGGCTAAAAAAGAGCAAAACCTGACTTTTAATAATTCCTTGTGGAGATGGAGATGAACATAAATGCAGAAAAAGACTTCTACAATGGCTGTACAGGGATAAATAGTTGTTGATTTGACTAGTTTGATCAAATATTCGTTTTACTGTTAAAGAACACTTCTTGCTGCGGTTGTTTCAAGAGAATCCAACTCACTCACTATTGTTAAACTATTAGCTTTCTGAAGAAAACATCAGCTTCCCAAATATTTTTTTTTTACTGCCTCTCTGGTCTGGCATCCATACTGATCAATAAAATGTCTAAACAGCAGGGACTCTAAGCACCATGATACTGATCCAATAAAGTGTCATTTAAAATGAAAATACAATTTAAACATGACAGGATGTGTTTAGAACACATGGCATATCGAGCACAAACACAGATATACCTAAAAAGGAAATGCATTTTGCTTGCAGTAATTTGACACATCTGATGCATCTTTGATAGCATACCTCTAATACATAGCTCCACCCATGACTATCATACACTCAGAAAATACACAAAATTTAAACTTAACACTTTGGCTAATGCTTCACTCACCTTTCACCAACAAGAAACACTCATACTGATAGTTTCTCTCATTTGAAGCTAATATGTCTATATACTGTAAATAGAAATGGATCAGGGTACATATACATATACATATATATATATGTATACCCCAGTTTATATAATATGCTGTATATATGTATGTGTGTGTACGCATACATACATATGTGGTATATGTATGTATTCACTTTACATTTGAATCTGTACTATCTAAACAGTTTCATTACACTGTTCAATACCTCCCAAGTAACTGATCTGTATTGATTATCGATCATCTCACAGTGATCATTCATTCCGCCTGATCAGTGGACATGAATGAATAACACCCGGTCACCTGGACATCCGGGTTTCTAGTTTTTTTATACAAATCTGTCATCAGCTTCCTTCGCCATTTACCTACTGAGTAACAGTTTTTTTATATAATGACTTGTTATTAAGATTGAAGCAAAGAGAGGCCGTAAGGATTTGAGTCTTATGAGTAACTGAGGTCCTAATTGTGAAATTTGATCTCTACTGAATACGTGTTAAAATACCACTGAATTTACAGCATTTTATCTAGAAAACCACCTGTTTGTGAGATTTAAACTCTCCTTGGTAATTTCACGTTTTAAAAAACTCATTACTTACTTATATTTTTCAGATCAAGTCTCCAATATTAAAAAAACTGTATTGAAGTTGCTCAAATTCATTCATTTTCTGAACTATAAATTCAAGTGAAGTAAAAAAAAAAAATTCAGACATCCAAGTTCAAGATGAGAAAGTGAGTATTTGGGATACCAAGGATGATGGAATCGATCAGACCTCCGGCCTATCAGGAAACGTTCTGTCATGTGATCCAAGAAAAGAAGTTCAGATGAGCGACACAGTTGAACAACAACAACCAAAAAGCCACTTCAGTTGCGTTTTTGAAATTCGAGAAGTTGAAATTACGACTGTAAATTTGGGGAACCGCACAAATTCACAGAAATGATTTTCAAATTAAAATATGTCCATGCTATCGTTCCGTAGTATTTAAATTTCAACAGTATTCAGTCGTGGTTAAATTTCACAATGAAGTCAAATTATTATGGCCTTTCTTTGCTTCCATACATTGAGCTTATTTTACCAGGGCAGGGGATAGAGGAGTGGGTCATTCTGTTTCTCTCTCTTTTTTTACATTTTCAAATCATCTTAGGCCCACAGAAATATTACTAACGAGCTGTGACCTCGATGAAACTAAGCTTATTCTGCTGTTCTTCTCACTGGGAGGAATCAACAGGAAAAATCTGAAATATAATCAACTGTGATGAAACGTGTATATATGCATATAGAAATGATAATATAATAACAAGCAGTTAAAATGAACTTAACTTTCAAATTCATGTATTTATCTTTTGAGGCTGTTCAGTTGTGTTGTGATCACAGTGCAAGACCCTGAAACTATTTGAACCCCGTGTGTCAAATACAGTGTTGTCCTGCTGTGAAAAATGCAGTTTCCAAAGAAATCTGCACAATGCATCATGTCCTGTTAGACAGTCCGCTATGGAAGGTTTAAAATGCCTAAATAAAAACAAATCAACAAAGAAATAAAGTGAAGAACAATTCACATTGCTATATGTATTTCCTTTTATGTATGCATTTACTGTGTCATAATTAAATAATTCAGATAATTTCATTTATTTCACTTTCTTTGTTTTTTTTAGGCATTTTAAATCTTTCACAGCCTGCTGGGGAGCACTTTAACAAATAAAAGTTTATCATTATTATTATCATTATTATTATAATATACTAGTAATGCCTATAAGAGCGTAGCAGAGCAGGTTGGTGGTTGGAGGTAGGGTTGGGAGGTATCTCAGGGTTGGAGTTTACACGACTTTTGGTCATTTTTTCACTTATTACATTCCTATAAAATCTGCTTGCATATTAACACACCTCTGATCCTGTTCCATTCATCACTCCGACAACTCCAATATCAACCAGCCCCTTCAGTCATCCTCCAGCGTTTCCGTCTTGATGTCATTCTCCATACTGCACCTTGCCCCATCCACCTGATTGGCTAGGGCCTGGTTGCTGTGATGGACAGTTGCCTTCTCCAAACCGATTGGGTCCTGGGGCTCGGACAGCGCGCTGTGGATGGTGGGTTCGTCCTGGAGGGAGGGGGAAGGGGGAGACCAGGACACACCTGTCAGTCTGGAGCCTTCCACCTGAGGGCCCGCCCCTGACACTAAGGAGCGGCCAATCAGAGAAGTGCCCCTCTGTCCAGACAAGCCACCTCTACCCAGGGCGGAAAACCAGCTGGGGAGCAGCGTGGGAACCTGAGCGAGGAGAGGAGGAATGAAGGGAATAATTAGTAGATTTTTGGCTATCTTCTGTCTTGGAATTCAAAGTTGTAAATCTGCCTTCATCGAATGGCCAAAGCTCTCTGATAAATGCAGTTGTGGTGAGGAGGCAGTGCGTGTGTGTACCTGGGTCGGAGAGGACAGGTCAGCTCGACTGAAACCAAACTGCCGGGCTGAAGCTCTCTTGTCAAATAAGGACACCTCACAACCCTGTGACAGAGCAGCACAGACGTTATGATTGTTTTGTTAGTTATGTCCTATATTTTTATGTTATACGATGCACTATATGATGGCAGCTGTATATAGCACTATTGCCCAAAGCAAATTTCCCCTCAGGGACAATAAAGTATATTTTATCTTATCTTATCTTATACAATAACCAGGTCATTCTACTGTCACAAGAATAGTGTCATAATGCTGTGACCTTTGACCTTTGACTTCTTTACAACTAGTTTTATAATTTAATTTATAACATTAAGAGATGTAGAAATGTATGTTTATTCTACTGCTGACCATACTGAAAGTCTCTGGAAACATAGGATTCAAATATGTGACTAAATGTAAATTCAAACTGGTTGCACAAACAGGAAACAATGCAAAATAGATTTTGTAATGTTTCATACACCATTTAACTTTACTGACCAGTAAAGCTGCTCAGCTGCTCAGCACAAACGCAGTCACCTGCTGTTGTCACTGCACGGCTCTATTAGAGGCTTTGCGTGTTAAAGAGGAGCTACAACTCATTTCCTGTCTACAACTAGTTTACCTGGTCTGGGAAGTCGTTGCCATCCACCTCGTCACTGTTGGACTGACCTCCTGGACTCTGAACCTCGATGCCGTGGCTCTCCAAGATGGCTGCTTCTTCAAAAAGACAAACCTCATCATAGCATATCGACCTCAAACAACAACACACTCAGACGCAGGCAAACAGTGACGCAAAGTGAGAATCCAACAGAGCACGAGTGGATATAAGGTACATACATTGAGTCTGCGGTCACACCGGGACGTATTGTATGTATAACTCCAATATAGCATCCACTAATGTTAAAACACACACACACACACACACACACACACACACACACAGAGGTAGACATTACCAATGTTAGCACGCCTCTTGATGTCTTTGCGGCGGTTGGCAAACCAGTTGTAGACCTTCAGAGATGTTACCCTCTCCAAATCAGACAGCTTCTTTCCTGTAACACACACAAACGCACACACACACACAGATCACACATCTACTACACTGCTGCTTCTCCGTCCTCCACTTCTTCAGTCTCTCCCTGTCGTTGTTTTTGAATTCTTGTTCAAGCATATTTAAGTTCACTGGTCAGAAAGCATCGAGGCAAAGTTCTTCCTTTGACAGATTATTGATTATAGCTTTCGATACAGGTAAAAGATTCAATATTGCTGCTTAATTATCCAAGAAGTAGTGTGTTTGTCATGTTGTAACCCTTCTAGTTACCATGTTTTCATTGTTGCAACATGACCAGTATGTAGGGAGAGTAGTTAACAAAACTAATAATTAATGAAACCGAATCCACCCGATGGATACAACCAGATAAACTGACCATGTTAACCAGAAGAAGTTTAAATAGGACAGAATTCATAGCCAATTAAATTGTCCTCGTCGTCTCACTCAGTAAAAGCTGCTAGCGATAAGGTAACCGATACTAAATGCCTACTTTGTAGTTGTGAGGCAAGTTGCTAAAAGTAAAGACTAAAATAGTTTTCTTAATCAAGTGAAAATCAGCAATCAGAATCAGCAATTATATTCACAATATTTAGTAATGTACTATAGATTATCATTTTAGTCATTGCCCAATTTTTACCTACCTGGTTTCTGAATAACAGCATTGCAGGCAGTGGCAATCTCCTCTCTCTTCGCTTCATCAGGGTACTGGTTATCACTGAAGTAGCTGTGAAGACACACACGCACGCACACACACACGCCACTCCATTGTAATTACAAAGCCAATTAAACGTTATACTTTGTTACCGTTTCAGCCAAACCACACCTCCTCCTTTTCATTTTCTTGCCGTTACCTCCCCCTCAGCCCTCCAACAGCTCACCACCTCCTCCTCACCTCTCCATGACAGCCAGACACTCCTTCCTCCAGGTGAACCTGCTCCCTCGCCGCAGACGGAAGCCCCCAGGGGCGGAGCCAAATTGAGGTGGGGCTTGGTGCCAGTCCATGACATCGTCCAGAGCCAAAGGGGTGGCTCGCATGGCCAGAGTGGCACCTGAAGTCACAAACATCAGACAGCGTGAATAATAAAGTTTATTTTCATTTCAATCATACAGCGTGATGCTTTAGACAGTTTCTCAGCTGAACACTAATTTTCTATTCAGTGTTTCTCCACCTAAAAATATAATATAATAAAAAGAAATCATTGTATATTAAACATTTACTATGCACCTTCAGTGTGTGTACACTTTATCATCATCAGGTTGTACGGACAAAGAATGACCCGTTACACTCTGACGTTCATTTATTTTAGAGCATCGAGCCAATGAACCAAACTAAAGTCAAGAGATTCTAATTAGAGCATCAAGGGAAGACACACATGCCAACTTGAACCTGACTGTACTGACTTTTTTTTATATTGTACATTCCTCTATGTTGGTCTGAACTTAACACAATGTAGTTATTGTTCAATCCCTGCAACACAGTTTACAGCCTTTATTTCCGTAATCAGGGACATCTCAAGATGCCCTTACAAACGCAAACACGTGCCATGGCTTTCTTTTCTGTCAAAAGACTCATTGATTACAACTTATGTCACATCTGCAACTCCCAGAATACTGGAAACATGGAAACATGCTGAAAAATTCACCTCCTTTTAGTTCATACTGCAACCACAAGGAGACTGTGACATTATGCATTGGATATGCTGACTGCTCATTGTAAACCATGCTTTTAATATATAACTAGCTCTTCCCATTATGTTGTAATAGGAATTGTCCTCCTAAGTCTGAATGGCCTTATTTTACAGCATGTTTTCACAATTGGAAGAGTGGGAGGTTATGCAGGAGATGTGGGGCCTGATGGTGGAGGGTGGTGTTACCAGGGTTGGTCTTCTCCAGCTGGTACCAGCGGAAGAAGGCTCGTTTCTTCTGCTCGCTGAGGTCTGATCCCTGCTGTAGGAGCCAGTGGGAGATCCGGCTCTGACTGATCCCTGGAGGAAGAGGAGCAGAGTGAGATCTGTATCGTCTGTAGGCTGGATGCTTTCCGGCATGCCAGCTCTTTCTGGTGGTGATTTAATGGGCCTGGTTGAAGTGCAGATGAAGTTACTACTCACCCGTTACCTGAGCGACCACAGCCTGGGAGATCCGCCTGTTCGCCAGGAAGGACTTAATCTCCTCTTTGATCACAGCGCTGTCCCGCCTACAAGCAGAGAGGAGAATCTACTGTTTACCACAAAGTGCAACAAGGGTTTACATCTCCAACAGTCTGACATGACTAACACATATGGCACAGGATAACCAGCTGTAACTCTGCAGTCCACATATATACAGTGGTGGCCAAAATTATTAGAACACTTGGCATATTTAAGAGGTTTCAGTTGTTTTTGTTGAATTGGCCATTAAAATACCCATAAAACACTTGTGTAATCATTAAGCCTCTAGAAGTAGTCTTGAAGCACATGTTGCTCTTTGAACATGCCTAAGGTGAAGAAGGAGCTAACGAGTGAGCAACGGGTTCGAATAAAGGCCCTGTTTGATGCTGGCTGGAGTTACCGCCGCATAGCCAAGGACTTGAG
>NTHP01000002.1:3927276-3964173 GCA_003416845.1 Oplegnathus fasciatus | reverse complement strand
TCAACAAAACCAATGAGCTTGTGGTGGACTACCAGAGGAACAGGAGGCCCCCTGTCCTCCTTGTCATACAGGGAGAGGAAGGGAAGAGGTTGGACTCAGGGTCTACACAAGAACCTTGGGGTCCAAATCAATAAATGATGGCCAAGAAAGTGTTTTTCAAGGACATTATGATGTCACAGTGAAGTTGACCTTTAAAAAAAATGTCCTCACTTCATCATTTTATCCTATTAGATATCTATGTGAAATGTTGTCATAATTAGCGTATGAACTCTTGAGTTATGGCCAAAAACGTGTTTTGTGAGGTCACAGTGACCTTTGACCACCAAATTCTAATCAGTTCATCCTCGAGTCCGAGTGGACGTTTGTGCCAAATTTGAAGAAATTCTCTCAAGGCGTTCCTGAGATATCACGTTCACGAGAATGGGACATACTGACGCACGGACAGACGGACCTACGGACACTCCGAAAACAGAATGTCTCAGGCCACGGCTGTCTCCAGCCATGGTTATCGCCGGCACGGAGGCATAAAAAACATTATATTTAGATCAACTTCACAATAAAAGCCATAATAATTTCTCAGCAGCACTTTCAATCAGTGATGCCTGTGCATTCCCCTTAGACATCAATATCATTTTTTATGCCCATTTGAAATAAAACAGCAGAGAGGGAAAGGACGCAGATGTACAGATCAGAAGACTGAACGTGTTGAAGCTGCATTCATGCTTGTGGCTGTGGTGTTGTCCCTGCCACAGACTGTCAGTGTGCCTGTGAGCCATTAGGGGTAAACAGCAGGCCATCTGGAAGCAGTGCCAACTCACAGTCAGATGGATGACAGAGAGAGAGGGCACCCTGAGGTCTCACCTCGACTGTCTGAGTACGTCACTGCTACACAGAATGAAACTTATTTTGTAGAGCTGCAACGACTTATTGAATTTTCGTTAAATTAATCTGCCACTACTTTGATAATCGATTAATTGTTTACGTTTATTTGCAAGCAAAAATGCCAAACATTGGCTGGTTCCAGCTTCTCAAATGTGAAGATTTGATACTTTTCTTTGACATGTATGATAGTAAACTGAATATCTTTGAGTTTTGGACTGTTGGTCCAAATAAAAGAAGCAATTTGAAAACATCTCCTTCTGTTATGGGAAATCATAAAAGGTATTTTGCACTGTTTTCTGATGTTTCATAGATAAAACAGTTTAAATCGATTAATTGAGATGATAATGGTTAATCGATAATGAAATAATTCTTAGTTGCAGCCTGACTATTTTGCATACACTGTTCATTTTCCTCTAGGAGTAGAGTATAAAGATATATTAAGATATTTGATGTATCAATGAAAGACACAGACATCCGAACAAGGAGTAGTGTGTCAACTGAAGTACTTTGAAGACCTATTCAAGGTTTTATTTGGGAAGCCAGTAGACTAAGACTAAGACAATTATATAGTTCTGAGAGATGCTATTCTCAGAAGTGTCTGAACAAGCCCTTACCCTCTGGAATACCGTCTCAGGGCTCTGATCCAGGTCTCCATTGCTGGTGATGGGGATCTCAGCGGCCGTGCTTCTATGGGACTCCTCAGCCATTGTGCTTTCCTGCAATGAGGAGGGTGAAATGAAGCAGCTGATTCTTTACAGCTTTCCCAAAAAATTTCAAAGAGAGAGACCTCCATTAAGAAAAGAGGACTCAGGATCCACTAGTGGGACACAATAGTTGTGGGCTGCCATCTTGTGGACACAGCCATAGTGGAAATCCTTGGCCCGGGCCAGGCTTCAACACTGATAATAACAGTTTTCTGTGGAATCATATAGACATGACATAATAGTGTGATATCAGGATGAACAACACCGACATATACATACATTGGTTATTGATTATTTAACATTAGAATACCTAAAAGATATTGTAACATACACTGTATAGACAAAAAATGATGACACCGATTTCACCCTGTTCCACCCCAGCACATTTTTGCAATAAATATGCCTGTCAATCCACCCTCTTTCAATGACTTCTTTCATGACTTTCCAGGACAGAATGGAGAGCTTGGTGAGCTTAACATCAGTTATGTTGCAGCATTACAGCATTCACCAGGATAGCCGAAGTTCTTGTGCAACAACTGACATCAATTTTCAACACTCCCCTATTTTACAACACTGTTTCTGTTTAATTACAGCACAGCAGGATGGAAGATGTTATCAAGAGCACTACGCCATCTTCACTCTTTACATACATAACTTCCTGGTTTGGTGGAGAATTGTAAACACAGTATCTTATATTGTGTGTGTCATGAAGGTTTAGTGCACAATGCCTCCACTCATGAAGCTATGCAAAAAAGGGAACCAACAGGTTATCTCTAACATTTGCTGTTCTCCATAGCAATGCTTTGGACAGTTTCTCATTGCCATGTTCATGTCAGTGTTTCCTAGCAAATACAAGAGTCTGTTTTACAGTGGCATCAATTATTTCAGACCACATTATACCCAGCGTGTCATGGTTTATAACCGGTCATTTTGTGGTCCAACTCGGAAAATCTTGTGAGGCAGGAACACGCATGCAACGAAATTCTCCTTGGTCTTAAACATAATTAACAATCATGTGGAAAGACCTGCCACCATCTTTATGGAAACATATAAATCATGGTCCCTCTCAATCGTGCATGTGGATTAAAATGACACTGTGACACATTGGCTCGCTCAGCTGCATGTTTACATGTTGGCTCGTAGCAAGCCACAGGGTGGAGACAACAGTCTGTGGTGACATCCGTTTTGTTTAGGGCTATAATAAACTGGCTGCTCGTAGTTGCAGGCTGAAGATACACTGGTGCTATTTTAAGTGCATTTTTTGTGCCCTAATCACTGTGGACTTCAGAACTAGGACACTAACCTAACTGCTATAAAACTTTGCTTTGCAAGCTTTGTGAGGTCTAACAGTGTAAAGTTGGTTAGTATTGATTAGCAGCACGCCTGGCAAAGGGGGTAGGTACCACTGAAAAGATTCATTCTCATCAATAAATCTGAATTTGAACAAGATCCTTCAACTATAGGCGGACCTTGACTGCTGTCTAAATAATGCAAATAGCAACCAGATCACCAGGTAACAAGATCTGGGTCTAGTCTAAACAGACTGACTGGTTTCACTGTGTGAGCAAAAAGAATTACACATTTTACATCTAGGCTAGCATGTCCGGTTTTAATTTATTTTGTAAATTATGTCTTACGGACTACCAGGTACAATTCCCTCCTGGCTAAACATATTTGATTCTAGGTCAGACTATCTCTATGAATGAAAAAAATGCTAGTACACTTAAATGACACAAACACAGGGAGCCACACATAAAAAAGATTTAAATGTGAGGTCTGCTCCTTCTAAAATACAGTAGCATGTGACCATAACAGGCAGCACCCAGCCTGTATGGAGATTTAGTGACCTCAGACAGTCCCATTGATAGAATATATATATATATAAAAAAGATAAAATACACAAATTCATCAGGCAATACAACCTGAGAGCTTCTTCAAAACTAGTTTAACTGAAGTTTTGATTTAAGATACTAAAAAAACAATAATATTGCAAATACCTCAAGATACAGTGTTTTGCTTTGATCACAATGTGTTATTTGATACTGTAGGTGTGTTTATAAAGAGTTAAAACTGGTCTCGGAGAAAAACACTTGATGTAAAGAAGTGGGTGTGTTCGAATGTTTGGCTCTCTGGAAGTCGTAACCAAAGATTTCTGATACGCTCAACCAGAAAATAACATATTAAAAAGACCAAAGTGAAGCACTATAAAATGATTTCAAGTTGGCATGTGTGACAAAGACTTCACTGAGTGTTGTGTCATGTGACAGACACATAAATACTTAAAGGCCATATGACGCCCGCATGCAGGCAGGCAGCACAGACATGCACTGCTGGGCTTGTCGAAGCGCCTACTGCACACTCCTGTCTGATAGTCCTCCCTGACATCAAGTTTAACCAGGCTGTCTGGTTGAGGAACGTCTCTGATTACATGCATTTTAAAAAAGGGTGTAAATAAAGACTGATTGTAACAAGATTTGCTGACCAGCACTGTTTGTGTTTTTCTATTTAGCTGCAGTTGTAGCAGAAATATCTATGTATCTTGATTTAAGAGTCTTCTTATATTGCAAAACCCTAATGGGACTGATTCATTCATGGATCCAGGGATGATCAGGGGTCTCAAAGTCAAAATGATCCAACCCAACATCTTCAAACATTCTGCAAGGAAGCTTGCTAATAGTGTCAGCCTGCTGGAGCACTGAGAGCAGCAAAGTGGCAGCAAATTAATCAGGCATATGAACGGGCAAGGTATGGCATGTCATCGTGTGCTGTTCCCTTCAGTTCAGTATCCTGGATACAAGCTAACATGACGTAGGAGGGAAGGATAACAACAATGAGCTAACTGTCCAATTAGCTGCGTCAGCTGAAGAGGAAAGAATCATGTCTTGCCTCTCAAACTATGACGGACGTGACGCAACCGTGTTGCACAATGTCGGACTTGAGCTGCAGAGACAATGGAAAATGTGTCTTAAAGTAAGATGTGGACATTCTGGGTTACAACTGAGCTGCATTTAGGGTTGCAAAAAAAAAAAGTTTTGATTTTAAATTCTTGCGATCTGACGTGCAAAACTGGCATTGAGCCCCGAAACAGAACGTGAATCAACAGCCTGACGTCACACATTCGAGCAAGAAAGAAATGTGGGACTGCCTGAGAATGTGCAGTCAGGAGTCCAAATCCGTTTCACTTACCCTGCCATGTGACTGACAGCATGTAGGATTCAAGAGCTTTATGTACACCCAACTTACAAACAGGGAAACACTGTGAGGAAATGGTATCATTTACACATCATGTACATGTTCACTTGCACACACACAGTCAGTGTCAAAAAAAGGGTAAAAATGAAGAGAAATGTATACTTACTGCCTTACACTTTAAAATAATATACATATATATTGAATTGTAATAAACAGCAAAGATAAATCCTTCTCAACAATCACTTTGAGATAAGCCAGCATTAACACAAAGCAGAGAAAATGCATGATCATCCCCAAACACAAAGGCACCTCACAGAGCAACACACCAGTAAAAGAAAGACAGCCACTAGCTGCACCATCAACAGAGCAACAGCTACACCAGCTATAGATTTCTAAATCCTCCAGCAAAGCAGAATGAAACCTGAAACACATCTACCATCTACCGACACAAAAGAGAGAAACAAACACAATCATTTTACAGCAATAACCCAGGTTCATGTTGTTGCTTGTATCAGAAGTTTCCCAACAAAATTCAATCTACTAATAAATTGATTATATAGGAAAGAGACCACCACCACCAGCACAGCAAGCAGCAACAGCACCATGAACAAGAGCAGAGTAAGGAAGTGCTAGAAGAGGTTGATTGTCCAAAGTGAATGTAAACGTCACCTTTGTTTCAGTGTGAGAATCTCCACTTTCCTCTGGCGTTTCAGCTGTTTCAACATGATGATTTGTCTCATGTCCCCCATTCTCTACACTGTCAGACACGTGTGCAGCATCACTGCCACTGCATGACACCACACCCTCACTCTGAACGCCCTCATCCTCCTTCTGAACATCCCTGTCACCGTTTTCTGCATTTTCTTCAGCACTGTCAATGTCAATGTCGTACAGCTCTTCATCTCTGTCATCTGTTCCTCTACTGTTGTCTACGCTCTCCTGTTCTACATCCTCACTCAAACTCTCCTCTGCTTTGTCAGCCTCCTCACAATCCATCTGAGGGTCCTCGGCTGAGGTCTTCCCCGATTCAGTCTCAAGACTAACTTCAGACATACCTGAAAACAGACAGATAGGAGCAGATAGGAGGGTATGAATAGGTCTTACCAAGCTAGCTGACTGTTTATAGCGCACTAATACAGTACAATACAGGAGTGCACGACTAACCTATCCCCAGTTTGTGCATGTATGTGAATATATTATCATTACATTCAAGTCACAGAGCTAAAAATATGTTTCTTCTAGAAAGATAAATCCCTAACAATATTTATTTCTGACAGTATTTCCATAATCCTCCAAGACTTTTCTAAGCATCTGGATGGACACATATGCTTGGTAAAAATATTTTTTAACTTTTTCCCCACGTTGCGACTCTTTTTTTAAAGATGGTAACTGGAAATGACACGTCTCCTTGCTCATTTTATACAACAAAAGAAAAATATAAACACATGACTGCGAATGAAAGTCTAAATCAAAAAATCAAAAGAAATTAACATTTATATGGACAATTATAACTGATAATACATTTTTAGATAGAGAGAGATAGACTTCAGTTCCCAAGTTGGATATTTGTTTCCACACTGTGTGAATTATCCACGCCTATGAAACACAGATGCATCCATATTGCACATACAACCAGACTCACCAACATAAAACATCCATACACATTAGAGCTGCAAGGATTAGTCAATTAATCGATTAGTTGTCAACTATTAAATTAATCGCCAACTATTTTGATAATCGATTCATCGTTTGAGTCATTTCTTAAGAAAAAGTGTCCAAATTCTCTGATTTCGGCTTCGCAAATGTGAATATTTTCTGGTTTCTTTGGTCCTCTATGACAATAAACTGAATATCTTTGGGTTGTGGACAAAACAAGACATCTGAGGACGTCACCTTGGGCTTAAGGAAACAGTGATCAACATTTTTCAATATTTTCTGACATTTTATGGACCAAACAACTAATCGATTAATCGAGAAAATGATCAACACATTAATCGATAATGAAAATAATAGTTAGCTGCAGCCCTAACACACATACACACACAAACAAAATATAAATACGTGATTTCCAGCTACCACCTTTGATTGGTTTTATCGTTTTGTAAAGCCTTTGACTTGCTTTTGTATGGGTTTGTGACTTACACTTGCACTGTATACTGATTTCTGTATTTTAAGCTCTGACCAATAAGATGTATCAAAACAAGTAAACATCAGCAGTCACTTGAAACACTAAAGCAGTCCTTGAATAAGATACAAAGGTGTGAATTTCGAGGTTTTCAGCTCCCTGCAGGACAATATGGCCCATTTACATCGTGATCACTGAGTTAGGTTTGCTACTTTAGTGACATTAAGCTCCGTTAGAAACAACGTGGATGCTATTACTTGTACAGCTGATAGTCAAACATTACAGCTACTGTCACTATGTTTGCTCTTTGCAATATCACACACCGGAACTGGCTCTTACTGTACGGTCAGCAAGGTATAGGTATATTACCTGTTGCAGCACAGTCACGTGACTAGCGAAGGCGTTCAAAAAGTGATAAAATACTCTTTAATATTAGTTACGAGACATCGTGTAATGTAATTGTTATATTACACTGTTATGGTTAAGCAGGAAAGCAAGCATTTAACAAACCTCTCTGTAGCAGCCAGTTAGCTTAAAGCTGTGCACTAATTTGAGTGAATGTATCAGAGCCGTTGACGTGTTGTTAGCTAACTAACGTAGCTTAACAGAGGATAACGCAGATAACAAACTTGTGAAAAACTTCAATAAAAAGCACTTTAAATGGTTAACGTTATCTTACTATTTTGCCACATATGCAACTCAACGCCATAACGTAATGGCGATCGTGAAAACTTTAGTTAACATTACCTCTCTGCGGCCGTGGCTAACTATTTAGCCGTGAACTGTTAGCCGTTTGAGTAGTTCAATGAAATCCTTCGTGCCGCGCCGCACTGGACGTTTCTTTGAGAGGCAGTGCGCCTGCTGTTAATGCAAACGTTACATAGATGTACTAACAATTTATCATCGGTGGTCCTTGACTCTCCTCAAGCACACTAGACTTGCTGTTTGAACCCCGGAAAGACTGATCCACTGTGCGGGCCCTCGGCTGTCATCAGAGGCGGACCTCATCATTTGCTGCGTGCGACCTCCCCCTGCTGTTAAAATATGCTGTTTGCAGTTTGTGTCTAAAATAAGTTAATTCAATATTTTTTGTAAATATATTTAGACAAATTTTAGGTAAAAACACGACAATGAGCAGAATAATGCTGGTCAAGCCTTCGTCGTTAATGTTTATCTCAGCTACAACTACTACAACTTTATTTATTTTGTTAGAAGAA
This sequence comes from Oplegnathus fasciatus, assembly GCA_003416845.1. Classification (NCBI taxonomy): domain Eukaryota; kingdom Metazoa; phylum Chordata; class Actinopteri; order Centrarchiformes; family Oplegnathidae; genus Oplegnathus; species Oplegnathus fasciatus. The sequence goes on along the minus strand of NTHP01000002.1, from coordinate 3,956,053 downwards.
TGTACAAACAATCACTCATACCAGTTCATTTAACAAAGAAAAAACAACAACAACTAACTAACCATCTTGAAATATACATGTGTGCAGGATATATTTTATGTAATATTTTCAGATGTATTTCTCTAATTTTGTTTGTGATGTAGGATCTAAAAGGAATAAGCCATGCTTTGCACCAGTTGATATCTGTAAAATGAGACTTCCCAAATTTTTTTACACATGGTGTTATTTTCCTGGTGTTGCAGAGACATTTTCTAATATGTTTGTTGGTGCATCTGTTGCCATTTGCCATATCAATACCATTTATATAAAGAATGCATAGAGATCTAGGAGCCTCATGTTGCTTTTAATAGATTTTCATTCATTCTAATATATATACCATTGGGTATGGGTTTACTAGGCTGAATTCTTTGAACTTGATAGGGAACGCCTTTCTTTAAGAGAGGCTTCATAGTTAAGTAGTTGACCATTAAAATCGAATAAGTCCTTCAAGAAGATGATGCTTCTGTAGCTACAACTACAACTTTCTCCCTGTAGCTTGCTACAATGTGTTTCACACAACAAACTCAATTTCCCAGAAGCCCCGGCGTGGAGGACGCACAGTTGCGTTGCAGCGCAGGCTGAAGCCTGGTTGAGGCAGTCCAGCTAGAGGCCATATTGGAATCTATGAAGTCGGCTTGCACTTAGATGGAACTGAGTGTCTGTCGTTTTGGGAGTCTCTAAATCGCTATCCCGGATTTATACCCGAGTGATTGCGCCCGGCATTCCACTTGAGACCCTGCCAAGTCTGGACGGCAAGTTGTCTCGCTTCTTTTGTGGAAAAAATGAGTCCAACCGATGCTAAACGAGGGGCTAAACGCAGGAAGAACAAGCGGGGCGGTGGCAGTAGCTGCAGTGCTGTCTGCAATACCAGCGGTGGCAAGGCCGGGGTTGCCTCGGCCCTAGGCTGTGCGGGAACAGCAACACCTGCCTCTGTCGTAAGCTTTTTAACACCTGGCAGCACAGGCAACGGGAACATAGGGTCCATCATGGGCATAAACGGAGAGGTAAGAGTGTCTGACAATGTGAACCGGTGGATGTCAAAACGGGGGCGACTAGCTAGCAGCGTTATCAACGACACAAATCTGATTTGGGCCCGACACTGCTGCGAGGAAGGCAGCTAGCTAACTAACCTTTGCAACGTAGCTAGAAATTAACTGGCTTAACTGTCGCTAATGCTGGTTGTTATGCTTTGTGGGATACCGTGCCAGCTAACAAGTCGTATAGCTGTGTAGTTAAACTGGCCTTGTTGTGTTTTATCAAGCTGCCGTAAACATTAGGCTACTTGTGCCCTGGCCAAACGCTGTAACTACCATCGTTAGCTTAAGTTGAGAGGTTGTAGCTGAATCGACAACAATTTGGACACCACGAAGCATTATTTTGAGCTAATGCAGTCCAGGTAGATGGAGATTACACTGACCAAGCCAGAATTGTTGGGGAGTACTGTTAGGTTCAACACAGTTGTCCCATAGGCTGCTATTACACAGATAAACATTAATGCTAGCTAATGCTAACAGGGTAGAGTATTAACAACTTCAGCCCCGTCGGGCCTCGATGTGTTTTTACAAGCTGACCTTCCACTTTTCTTGCTTATAAAGGTTTGTTTGAGTTTAACTTGGTTATATTTGCCAGAAGATGAGCTAAACCATCTAAGTAACTTCAGTTATCCAAGGTAGCTTAGTGAAACACCTTAAGTTAGCACTCAAACAATAACTTCCATTCACACCATAAGATGTTGGCTAACTTAGTTTCGAGTCAAAAGATAGTTGGTTAGCTTTTGGGATCACAAATGTAGACTATAATTGTATAGTCGTGCAGCATGGCAGTGAGATGTGTCTCCTCTGTTTTTCTGTGTCTATTTAATGTGTTGTTGAAGCTGGAGATGTAATGTCTTAAATTCAGTGAATTTGTGTATGTTTATGATACATGCACAAACAGCCAGCCTCCTAGCAAATAAATAACCTCCTTCTTTGGATGTTGTGACCTCTCCATCCAGACAAATTTTGCACATCATGAGAATTACTGCCTCTGTTCATCATAAGAAAATGATAGACTCAGTGAAGTGCCGTGTGATAAAATGCTTAAAAATTGGTGGTCACAGTGTTTGTCTACTCATATGGATATACAGTAGTTTGTCTAATAAGGTGTAAAGGTATTCATTTGCTGTAGTTTTAACACAGCTGTCCGTCCACTGCTAAGTTGTGTGTAATTCTTGGGCCCAAATTATCTTTTATGAATGTCAGTTTTTAGGCTAATTGCCAAAAGAGCACAGCACACACAACCTAAGCTTGATACTACTGAGGGCAAGCGATTCAGCTGTTCCCTCTTTCTTAAGACTTTCTTAATATAAAATGTACTAACAAGTGGTAAATGGTCACTTCTGTGTAAACATTGAGTTTTTTGTATCCCACAGGTCAAAGTGAACAACAGTGTTACACCACAGTTTACAGAAGGACCAGTGAATGCTGACTTCTCCGGAGTCCTTCAGGTAAAATGTTTCAGAAGTTCATCTAAGGTCACTGAAAGACTTTTCTTCCGAAGCCATGTCCCATTTGCCAAGCGTAATTTACACTTGATACCAAAATTTTAGACACACTCGACAGGGAAGTACACTACAAGATGGCATAATTTGGTCTTTATTTTATTGTCTTTACGCTCTTATCTGCGACACAACTGTCACAAATATCAAGCATATTCAGTTCTGATGTGAATTGCTCCAAACACAGTTGTGCGCTCTGCAACAGTGGGGCGTCAAGATGCTCCAACATTTGTATTCAGACTACACATCTGGAACATGATTGGAGCCAGTCTCATCGTGTTGTGACTGCACACCCTAAGTGATCAATTACAACTGTGATTTCAGCACTTTGCAGCACTTGGCAGCACTTTTTTTTACAGCAGTGTTATAGTGCTGATAACTAAAAATGCAGCTTTCTGTTAATTTAGCCATATTTCAAGTGTCTGCCATCAAAACATTTTCTTGAAGGGAAAATTTGGCTTAAACCAAACTTTATGATCTTGGGAAGTGAAATTAATATATACAGACATAGAAAACCAGCTAAACTGGATGTCACAGCATGAAGATAATTAATGATGACATTATATCCAAATTAGTTTTATTTGAATGTATACTTTCCTACATACATTCTAATAGTAAGGAACTGTACACTCTATCGATCTTGTCAGAAAGCCGAAATGTTCTTTCCAAATTGAACCAGTCTGATTGACAGTTCTTACAAAAGTATTAACATGTGCATTACTGAACATGTTCAAGTATGTTGTCCTGTTTACATGCGCCATAGTAAGTAATAAATAGGGCTGTAACAGTGTTTTTTGTGTGTATTGTTCAGAACAAGACTTTTTATTCAGGACACACGGTGAATGAAATAATCCACCACATGCTTGTTCAAAATATGTCATGTGGCTCTCGACCTGTGCTACTTTTTTGTCACCACACCTGGTTGTTTTTGTTATGTTCTAAACACTGCTTGTGTTATGCTGATAAGAAATTACTCTAAATGGGTCAGACGAAACTCCATTGTTTGATTACAAAGTCTCAAATATAATACTTTTACAAAATTGATTCTTGTAATAAATTGAAAGTAGAAATGAGTGGAACATTTTTGGGTACTGCTTCTGACACAGTCATATTGTAATAAATTAAACCATTAACTATTTCAGTTGTTACGCCCTATCTGACCTCTGCAGGACACCAAAATATACAGGCCAACATTGTTAAAAAAATGATTGGTTTACTGCTCTGCGTTTTAGTGTAGTCAGAAAACACCACTGCTGGAGGAGTGGGTGAAGTTGAGTATCGTGCAGCACCCACAGATTCAGAATCTCCTGGGAACTTTGGTACACCCATAAAATGTTTTGCGAATAGATGCAGAGCAACCTTCTTTTTAAAACTCCAAAAGCCATTTTTGCTCACTGACAAACGCTGCCAATGTGGATATCGTGAATTGAAACTTCTGGCTGATAATTATGTGTCTGTGCCACTCTGTGGTTCATTTGCTGACAAGGCTGTGCATTAAGAAAAGGTTCCAATGTTTTAACGGAGCACAGTGGGGCAGTTTAGAGCACCGGTGTACGCAGAGTGCAGTGGCTTACAAAGGAAAAGCGTGTGACCTGGCTTAATATATAGCAGATATACTGTTTAGCAGACTGGAGCCAACAAATTTTCCTCAAAAAATAATCAACGAGAGTAAAAGCTTGCACATTATTTTCAGAGAAGGATTTAGTTTGACAGTCCATGTTAACTGACATAGTTTGATGTTTATCACGCTTTCTTTAACAAATAAAATTATCCACTATATTTCTTTGTAGACCATTTACTAATATTCAGTTTTTCTTTCAAAATAGCCTTTTATATAAGTATTCTTCTCTCTCTACTTCCCCCTATGAACTCACGGCAGACCCCATTCACATTCGGCTTGAACCAGCGGGCTCCCTACACGGCCGGTGATCGATGCCTCTTATGCCGATGTGAGCGCAAAGACGGTGCGGTGCCTTCAGAGGCAGGGATCTCGGGCCAGAACGGTACGTCACAGCCCAACAAGACACCCAGTGCCCTCCAGCTGCCTCTGTGGGTGTGCTCTGACTGCAGGCGCACAGTGGAGAAGGAGGACCGACACACTGCTCTGGAGCAGTCGTTAGGGGTAAGTCACCTGGCTATAAAGAGTTTTAAAGATGTCGGGAAGGATGTTGGTGTTGAAGTTAAAAAATGACAAGCAAAAGTTTGTGGCTGTAGTGAAAGGACTGTAAGTCCTCTGGTTCTGTGCAAGTTTCCACCACTTCCAAACCTCATCTGTTTCAGCACCGATGCCACATATTTGCTGTTTAACTCGCACAGCTGTGGTCAGTCTTTCAGTGGATGGTGTAGCTCTTGTATTCACCTCTGTTTCTTTGCCAGAAAAGCTAGAACAGATGGAGCAACCAGAAGCAACAGCTGTTGCTGTAGAAAAAAGTGTTATAACGGACATGCTATCTTTTTATATTTTGACTTGGCTTCACAACTATAACTAGATAATAGTATCTAGGTCAAACATGCAAATTTCGTCAAGTTCTTACAAAAAAAGGACAATGCAGTGGATCAAATACTTCCAGTGCTATATTCTATAAATTCATTCAGGAATATTATGTTTGTTCTTTTCAGTAAGTGTACTCCTACCTTCCAGATGTTTTTTATACTTTGTATATGTTGGCTGTAAATATCCTCTCAGGCTTATGTTGTTTAAATGTCATGATGTTGAAGACTAATACCTCTTCATATAAAGGGCGTCTTTATGTTGGATGGCCTGGCTATGTGCTCAGCTTGTGTCTTTGTAAGGACAACACCAACTTAAAAGTGGAAAAATCTTGTGATTCAACACAGCATTTTTTCACTGGAATACAAAGTCACTTTTCTTCCTCTGGGTTGTGTTTTATAAGGGTGTGATTATTGGTTGTAATTAATAAGGCTGTTGACTATTTACAACTCTTTACTACACACTGAATTTAAAAAGGAGGGGACTCGCTTTCATTTTCTTTTATTGCAAATTGTTTGTTTCCGTGTCTGGTTTGATTAAGATAGTTTCGTATCCCACCATTAATTTTTAAGCAGAGCCTAAAGCTGATTGTCATTACTGTTTCCGTATTCCTGCTGCCACTTTACTGTGCTGTGTTTTAGCTACATTTTGGTTGTGTGACCTGAGCCTGAATTAAATTCTTGTCAATCAGAAATAATGTAGTCATCTCTGGTAACTGCAATTATCGTTTTACCACAGAGGTGAATTCTGGCTCATTTCACTGTTTGCACATTGGTGATATGTCTCTGAATTATGGGAAATTTCTGAGTCATTACTCAATCATTGGATTAGGATATTAGAAGAGCAAATAGAACTAAATCTGCACATTATAACAGAATCTCTAAATTAAAGTACTACCGCATTACACATATAATTTGTGCTGGGACACAGCGTGTTTACCATAATGTCACATGGGTTCAAAGACACACTGCCTTACTGACCCCACGATTCAAAGTTGTACTGTACCTCAAGTAGTTGTAACTGTGACATTGTCGAGCTAATTCGTATGCTATTGATCAGGCTTTAATTAAGGCTTGTCAGGTATTTCAGGGGGTTTGAGTTTCCTCAGTTGTGGGTGTGGGTGCCTTGGCCATGGCTGTATGGCTTGGGTTTGGTTTCCTCATGAATGTATTGTTCCATTGCATCCTCACAGCAGTGGGGTACTATGCTGACTCACGATATCATGGCCTTGTAGTAAACAGAGCCAAACCACTGGATAGCTTATACTGTGAAGCGGCTGCAGAAAGTTTGCAGGAACAGAAATTTGACACTAAGTTATAGCTTTAATAGCTTAGCAATGGTTAGATCAGAAACCAGCGAGGCTCCTAGTCACAGAGGTTTGTCACTGACTGCTAACCTCAAAACTCCAGCACGTGAAGTCAGAAACACTTATCCCATACCATCCCTGTTTTATAGATACATGGCTGGCATAGTGTCCGTCTAATGGGTTCTTAAACAGGCTTAGATTTGCTCCTTGGATTGGCTGATCTGAGCTACTGTATCTGGGCTTCTCATGTTGTCGGCTCATAGCGCGTACTCTTTCTTGGCCGTGTAGCTGCCACAGTGAAGAAAGAGAAAGTCAGTGCTTTCTTCTTTCTTTCTTGGCGAGCCATTTCTGAAGAGATCGGCTCTTCAGGCTAGGAATCAGTTGAAATAAAGTGAAATACTCGTAAATACAGAGAATCAATCCACATCCGCATTATATGCTTTATTTTATTTTATACTTACTGCGCCTTTCTGTTGACATGTCCAATGTGTGCTAGTCATATGATGTGCAGTTGCAGCATGTTTTGGACAAAACATGATTAACATCAATATTTGTGATCCAACAAACAATACAGTAATTGATGCGTTTCTTTAGTTTACGTTTCTTTTCCTCAGTTGCATCTTGAGGAAAGTATAAAAATTGTTTGTTTATCTTAGTCTGCTGTTTTTCATATTTCCCACAGAGCCAGGACTTCCTTTTGCACATGCCTGTGGGTAATGGAAACCTGGGCCAGGAGGCAGCCACAGGGGACAGACTGACCACTGCTGTGCCTACACTACCCATGCTCCCTGCCCCGGACCTCACCGCACCAATGCCTGCTGATACAGTGTGCAGCTGTGAAGCCTGCAATGAGAGACGGTCAGTTCTGAGTGATTACCACTGAAGTAAATTTGATTTCAAATGTTTTATTTAATCTTTGTGTTTTTAAAGTTGATGTGATCTTTATGAATCCATGTCCTGAATAACAGGGAGATCTCTGCTGAGTCAGAGAGGGAGTCACAGCAGCTGCAGAACCACTGGTCGGAGGTTCGCTACCTGGTGCGCTGCATCTACCGCCAGACAGGAACACCACTAGCAGATGACCATGACCAGCCCCTAGAGAGAGACAAGGAGGGCATGAAGGAGCTGGTCGATAGGTATAACTACCTTTGTCTTATTTCTCTTTTTTAGGGTGTTTGCCCACTAGGGGTCTCTATTGAACTGCAAAAAGCCTCTGTAGATGCAGGAAAAGGCCTCTGTAAAAACAATAAGAGGCCTGAGAGCCTTTGAAAGCAATGATGTCAACAAGCTGAAACTACTACCTTCTCTGCTGTAATCAGTCAGGTTAAAAGCCCCATAAAATGGCATCTTTACCTTTCTATGATGTATTACCTGTTGAAACAGGATCTTTGGCTGTGTCGTGACTCACAAAGAGAGCATTTTAAACTCTAGACCAAGGGGATTAAGCAGAGTAAAACCAGTTTTATTTGATAGGAACGTCAACAGGAGGCATTTCCTAAAGTTTTTTTGGTTGGACGTTTCATTTATGCCCATTTGTCTAGTCTCAATTTCTTAGCAATTTTAAGAATAATTGCTTTTTCCTCCTGTAGACTCTGTGAGAAGGACCCCTACCAGCTGTATCAACGGTTGGAGCAGCAGGCTCGTGAATACGTCTTGGAAATGAAGGTGCGGCTACTGAAGCACCTATCTACAGGTCCCAAGACTACAGGACCAGCGGGGACCGTGGCTGCAGCCCAGGGTCCTCCTCAGGCCTACCAGTTCATCTCCCTGCTGCTGGAGGAGTACAGCGCCCTCTGTCAAGCTGCACGCACCATCAGCAGCTTCCTGCTCACCCTGGTCAGTTTACCTACTATATTTGATACTGCGTTAGCTGTCCTGCCGGTGACATAAATGGCAAATCATAGCCTGTTTTACTGTATTTGCTTCAACTATGATTCTATGAACTGTTTTTTTTCTCAGGAGAATGAGCACCTCCAGAAATTCCAGGTGACGTGGGAACTGCACAACAAGCACCTTTTTGAGAATCTGGTGTTCTCTGAACCGATCTTGCACAGCAGTTTACCTGCACTGGTTGCACAGCTGAAGTAAGATATAGTTTTACTAGTTTAATGAAAGATATGATGAGTTACTCATCCATTAGTATCACTTAATCTGCCACTTTAGATCCAAATTAGACCAATGTTCCTCATTCAGTGTTTTAAAAGTTTAGAAATTAAACGTTTCAAATGAACTGTTGAATAGTGAACATAAATTCTACAAATCTCTTTCTTAAACCTTACAACAAGTGTCTTTAATGACGTGTCTTATTCTCCATCCCTTTTTTAGACATGGCACAGCCTCCCATGATTCATACAATGAAGATATGTACAGGACTTTGTTAGAAAGCTACCAGCAGCTGCAGCAGGAGATGGCTTCAGTGGCTGCTGAATGGCAGGAGTGTGAGAAGAGGATTGATGACTATGTAGATGAACAGGTATACACATCCAAGACGAAACATAAACACATCTGACACAGAAAATAACAGTACTTTTATAAAAAGATGGTACTTGATGAAGGATGTGACTCTTTTGCAGCTGCTTTTTAAGGTGGACGGTCAGAGTCTCACCAACCAAAGAACAGAGCCACACAAGTCCTTGATTAGCAAAAACGTAAGAGACTTGAAAATTATATCTGAACACAGTCAACTTTTTATATTATCTTTAAATTTAAATTTCTTTAATTCACAGAGGTTCATGTTCTTCTCATTATCTGCCCTTTTCCAGACTTTGAAGACTAAGCAGCGAATGCTGAAGGAGGACTGGGAGTTCTTTAAGCAGAGAAGATTTATAGAAGAACAGGTACACGACAAGATTATGGAGCCATCATGGCAGATTAAAATGTGCAATTCTGCGCTTCATAACTGTTTTTTATTTTGTTCTCTTTATAGTTACCTAACAGTAAGAAGTCCCCCACTGGAGATAACAACTTCACAGACACTATGAGAATGCTCTCATCTCGTCTGAGTATTCCAGACTGTCCAAACTGCAATTATCGAAGACGGTGAGTTTCCATGATTCACTGGTATGTCATTTTCATTTGGCAGTAAAGGCAGTTTCAAACATAGTTGAAACTGCCTTTACTGACAAATGAAAGAACATGTTTCTTATTTACCTTCTTAATCTATTAACAGGCCTGTTAAGATCTTCTCATGACAAATATTTTTCAATTTATGAAAGATTTCATTCCCCAACGTAAAGTTGCCAGAGAATTGATTCCTCCCTAAATATTATGCCCGTGTCTCACCTAATCAGTGAGCTAAAGTGTGAGAATATATATATACTTTGAATTCTGCCCTTTTTATCCCCAAAACGTGGTGATTTGTTATCATCATTTACTCTCCATATAATTGTATTATGACAAAAACCTCATTTTGAGATATCGCGGTCCATGAAGCATGAGATCTTAAATACATGAGAATATGTACAAGATTTTGTTGAACAAAACACTAAATAAAACATCTGACTCTAGGGGATGGACATGAGTTTAACTCCTTACTTTTTACCACGTCATTTTGAAGACTCCTGACAAATCAATATTGAGATAATGCTGTGATAATTGTTGCAATATAAATTTTGTCTGTATCGCCCACCCCTACCAACAGGTGCACATGTGATGACTGTAGTCTCTCCCACATCCTGACATGTGGCATCATGGACTCTCCCATCGCTGAGGACCTCCACATCAAACTGCCCCTGCAAGGAGAACCTCCTCGAGACTACCTGGCAGAGGTGCACCCTCCCAGCCTCTCCTCCGGCAGTTCAGCATCTGGCTCCAACTCTAGTTCTCCCATCACCATTCAGCAGCATCCACGGCTCATTCTGCCTGAAGGGGATACCAACACTTTGTAAGTCAGCCAGTCACTGACCCATCAAATGGTTTTTAATGCTTTGTAAGAAAACTTTCAGGCACAGTTTAGTATTGTGTATATTGGATGATCATAATTGCACACCTCTTCCTATAGACAATAATTTCCCCCTCTTTCACTTCCCCCTAACCCGATTACTCATTTATCTCTTCTACTAGTATTAGTGATGATGACGAAGTGCCTCCGTTGTCCAGTAAGTTCGGGGACATCTACCCTATGACTGGTTATGAGGATAACAGTGTTGTGACAGCTGCTGTGAACGGCCTCCATAATGACATCAATGGGGAAGGTGAAAATGTGGCACTAAAGGCAGGGGTGAGTTCTGTACTGTGGTGTATTACTTCATAAAATGCCCAAGATTAGTTGTGAATTTCCCTGCCGAGTTTCTGGATGATGAATCTGTTGTTCGTTATGAGTGGGTAACCGGTAGTTCGGGAAATGTTTTGTGTACTGTTCCTCGCCTATTTCCTAATCGGGTCTTCTTTGTTCAACACATTTCTGTTTCAGTCTCCTCACATTACCAGCAGCAGCAGCTCATCAGAGGGTGACGAGGAGGAAGCTGATGGTGAGGTTGGTGGGGAGCCCCGGGGGCAGCAGGAAGAGCTTTCCTCAGGAAAGACCAACAGTCCTCCACCTTCTTACAACCACCAACAGGTGTTAAAACACTTTTAATAAGCTTTCTTTGTCATAATTCCTTGGGAATGTTGTGAATGAACCTGTTGCACGTACACAGTGATTCTTTTTCATAGCAGTGGAGACAAAGGACATAGTGCTTTAGGGATCAGTTTGAAAGTAGCCCCTGTTCAGGCTGAGTATCAAACCTCAATACTCTTTCTGGTACTGACCAAAATGTGTCCATAGTACCAAGCAAAGAACAGAGAGCTGGCATCAAATGCTTGCTCAGAATTGTACTCTGTTTTTTTACGTATTCTTTTACAAATTTTTGCCTGTTCTTTATTTAGGAAAGGTTCTTGCCTAAATAAAGTTTAGAGAATCTAACATTTGAGAAGTTTGGCTTATTTTGTTAACTGGGTAAAAAAGAGTTGGTAGAACATACTATATTACTCTCATTCATCTATATTCATCAAATAAAGTATCAAAAAATCATTGTGGTACTGTTACCGAAACTCATCGTATTATCATATTGGCACTAGTATTGGAAAAACAATGCCTTGTCCTAGTCTTTGATGTTAGGGCTGCAACTAATGATAATCTTCATTATTGATTCATCTTTTGTCAATAAAATGTTAGAAAATAGTGAAAAAATGGCAATTATAAGTCCAAGGTGACATCTGCAATTTTTTTTTTCCCACAACCAACAGTCGAAAGCCCCAAAATATTCTGTACAATTAATTACAATTATTACATTACAATTGTATAAAACAGAGAAAAGCAGAACCAGAACATTTTGGGGCATTTTTGCTTGAAAAATGACTGTAATGATTAGTTGATTATCAAAACTGTTGCAGATTAGTTTTCTGTCGATCAACGAATTGTTTCAGCTCCTCTTGACAACACAAAAGCAAATAATAATCTTTTATTACATATAAGGGCAGGGCAAAAGAACACAAACCCTAGATTAAAAGTCGACAACATGTTTTGAATTTGTGTTACCACTCTCAGGTAGAACAGGTCCCGCATGCCTGCGAGTGCCACGTGTGCAACCAGGACCCCAGCTCCTCCACCCTGGGCCCTGCTTCATGCCTGCCCCCTAGTCGTCTCCATGCTGCACCTCCTCCCACTGTCGGACACCAGTTCTTCACAGACAGCAAGACTCCCCCTGCCCACCCTGCCCTCCACCTCTACCCCCACATCCACGGCCACCTGCCCCTACACAACTTCTCCCGGCCCTTACTGCACCCTACACTCTACCCCCCCAGTCCTCCTCTCACACACAACAAGGTGAGGATAATTCATGAGCTCATACAGCCATAAGGCTAGAAATAAATGTTACTTTCTTTTTACAGTGTGTAAAATTATACCTATGAGAGTCTCTTCAAGGGAAAATTGATTCATTTCCTTATCACCGGGGATTTTTTTAAGGTTCCAGGAACAATGCTGAGCTTAGTTGTATTCTAGTTTCATTTAGTTTCACTGCAATTTTAATTGTCCGCCACAAGAGGTCAGACTGAACCCATTCTAGGAGAAATTGAAAGCAATCCAAAACTGAATTGTACACCAGCTAAAATCAGTTCATCTCACAATCCCAAACTAATGACATGATTTGTTTTCTAACTTCTCTCATCTTTCCGTTAAGCCTCTGCCCCCAAACCCTACATCAAACCACTCGGCGGCCAAGCAGCCGGCCTTCAGCCCATCGTTACCGGAGCATGTTTACCAGAACTGCTTTGGTGGTGCAGGTGGAGCAGGTGACTGGAATAGCTCACTGCAGTGCCTCTCGCTCAAGTTTGAGAACCTGTGGGATGCTGCTGTGATGAAGAGCTGGAATCCGTCTGTACTGTTGCCCGAGTCCCTGCCAGGTGAGCCACTCTGGCACAGCAGAAATGACCATCAGTTAAGAAAAATCTCACCAAGTCAAAGACAGTTAAAATCATGACTTGTCTCGCATTATGTATCAACAGGTGACATGCTTGGACCACCCCTCGCTGACGTGCCCCTCCCTCCAACATCATCTATCGGCCCCCAAGGGGAACACCCCTCGCTGCCCACCCCTCTACCCCCTTCCTCCTCCACTTCCTCGTCATTGTCATCGTCGTCATCTTCGTCGTCATCATCATCATGCTCCTCTTCAGAAGCCAAAGAGCAGAAGAAGAGTGGTGCCAAGAAGAAGTGTCTCTACAATTTCCAGGATGCCTTCATGGAGACCAACCGAGTGGTGATGGCCACCTCAGCCTCCACGTCCTCTGTGTCCTGCACTGCCACCACTGTCCAGTCAAGTAATAACCCACCCATCCACCTAGCATCTAAAAGACCCAACTCTTTAGGTAATATAGGAGGTAGGAGCAGTGGTTAGGTTTGTACTGATGATGGGGCTTCTTTATGATCAAGTTATGGGCCACTTAGAAAATCATCACACCTACTGTTATTACAGTGGTGCTACCCCCATCGTTAAACCCATCAAGGAAAATGTTTTGCTTTTTAACTTTCAGAGTGAGTTGTAAGATTGAATTCTCACTCTCTGGGAGAAGGACATGATGAGAAGCTATTCAGTAATAGCTTCTCTTCGCACCCCTCCCACATCCTGTCCCAAGTGTCACATTCTATAAAAAACATTATACCAGACAGGCTTATGTGGCTTTGGAAAAGGAAGTGCACTTATGGGGCTGTTGCTGCACTAATGGGGCAATTGTTGTTACTGTATGTAGGCTTGAATGCAGGATTTCATATTAGCATCCATATTCACATCGACTGTAGTGGTTACAGATCTTCCTGAGGTCCACACAGTCAGTTATTAATTCATAACCATTTCACGAAGCAGTAAATACATGAAAACAAAATCACTAAAAAAGAAAAATACATCACTGTGGTAAAAACAAGTAACTAATGATTGCTGAAACAAAATTACAATCATTATAAATAAATTGAAACATTGAACAATTGGTGTGCCCACTGAATACCAACAATACTACCAATAAAACACAATTCACAGCAATTAAATTACAGACATAACAGACAATATCAAGCATGAAACTAAGAGTAGTCACTCATAGTCCTGCTTACAGTTGAACTGAAATTTATTTTCTCCTCCCTATTTATGTAAGGAAATATAAACTAATTATACTGCAGCTATTGTGCATTATTTTTCAAAAGGGGACATTTTTAAGAGTCATGCCTCTGGGTGGTCTCATGGCAGTGGTTGACTGACATTTGAGGGCCAGTGTTGCTAGGAGAGGAGATGTCAACTATTGTGGTGTGCTACTGACTGGGGCACGTCATTGCTCTGTGTAGCCTATGAACGCTGTTACAAGACTTTTTTTCTCCCTTTTTCAACAAGGCCATGTAGTGTTGCTCATACACTGTTAGCGATTTAAGATGTCTGTACCCTTTACGTCATTTCCACATTTCCTAGTTAGCTTCCTCTCGGAAAGTGGAAGCTAGTTAATCCAGCTTGCTAATGTTAGCACTGATTACTAATAGACTGTAACACTAATGTAGGGGGTGCTATCACTGCAGAAAAATGAATAAAACTTTTGACCAAATAAGTACACGAGTTAAAACATAAAAGATATATACAGATTTTTTTCAAAAGTTAATTTATTTTTTCTGATATTTTTGGTATGTTGTTCTATTGTATGATAGCTCTATGAATAACTGCATGTTTTAAAAAGTTGGTTTTGGGAAAAAGAAGAACTAGACAATGTTCTAATCCAATACATCTTTGTCTCCTCTAGACGATGTATTTCACAATCTAGGTAAAGAGGACCATAGGCAACCCACTCCAGCCACCCCTAGAAACGGCCCTACGGGACTGACCTCCCTCCCTCCACTCTCGGGCCCCACCCTGCCCCCAGCGCCCACCACACACCTTCCCACAATGGGATCCCAGCCCTTTCCAAAGATGGCCGCTCCAGCCCCAGACTTCATGGAGGCCCACCAGGGTTTGTGCCTCCCGCCTGCCGAGCCCCCAGCCTCCTCAGCAGATGGTCCTATCAGTGCCCCACCCAGTGTCTGCAGGTAAGACCACTACCATATCCTACAGGCTCATAAAGATGGACACCCATGAATGAAATGTAACATTAATGACTGAGACTGATTGTTTGGAAAGGTGATTTTGTTGTTTGTGATGGAGGGAAAAAAAAGTGTCTGTGGGGACCAGTTTTAAGTATTATTCTTTTCAGTGATCCTGACTGTGAAGGCCATCGCTGTGAGGGGAATGGGGCATACGAGCACCCGCCGTACGACGGAGAGGAGAGTCAGGACGAGGATAGCTGCTCCGAGCATAGTTCCTCCACCTCCACTTCCACCAACCAGAAAGAAGGAAAGTACTGTGACTGCTGCTACTGCGAGTTCTTTGGGCATGGCGGGGTAAGATACACACATTTATTACTCACTGGAATTAGCATGTTAACCTCAAATTAACATGTTTTTGGTGGATGCAAATTACAGGTACTTATTTGAATTTCAGTTATGCATTCAGTTTATTTTAGGTTCAAATTTAAATGTAACAAATTGATTTTAAATAGATTTGTTTTTTATCGCCTGTACATGTAATAAAACAGAAATATGGCATTTACAGTTCAGTGAATCATAGTTTATTAGCTTAATGTAAGAATGTATTCAGTCCCCTTATCGATTGTATCATTCCGTTTTATTCCCAGCCTCCAGCTGCTCCTACCAGTCGAAACTATGCAGAGATGCGGGAGAAGCTGCGCTTGCGTCTGACAAAACGTAAGGAGGAGCAGCCTAAACGTGAGGAGCAGCAACCAATAATAGAGCGAGATGGAGGGGTGGAGGACCACAGGCGGGTGGAGGACCTGTTGCAGTTCATCAACAGTGCCGACAGTAAACCTGCCTCCAGTTCCAAGGCAGCCAAAAGGGCCAGGCATAAACAAAAGAAGGTAACGGTTCCTCCCAATCATTTCAGAAAACCCTAAAATAGTTGGAATGTGTGTATATCCATCCCGTCTAAACCACATAGTAATACAGTAATTCTGCCAGTACTGTCTGCACAGGTCTATTTGTAGACAACTTAGATTTTTTTCAGTGAAAGTTGTCATAATGCTGAAATTGTATGGCTCTGTGCTTCAGATGGAGGAGAAGGCCCGTCTGGAGGCAGAGGCCCGTGAAAGGGAGGAGCAGCAGTTGTTGGAAGAGCAGCAACGGCGACAGCGGCAGGAAGAGGAAGAGGCAGCGCTTCAAAAGGAACTGCTCCGGCTGCAGGAGCTGCAGCAACATCGTGCTGCCAAGAAGAAAAAGAAAGAGAAAGCAAAGGAAAACACCGCACCCCCTCAAAACAACCCACAACCCCTTAAACAGACAGCTCAGAACGTCCTAGATAACCTACAGAACGGAAAGTCACAGCTGCTTCAAACCCTCATCCGCCTCCCCGACCAGAATGAACCCAGATTTGACCCCATACCCCGACCCAACACACTGCACAGCCCAAAACACACCAGTGAGAAGGCATTTTCTACTGAGACCAATTTCCCCAACTCTCCAGCCACCCTCCAAAATGGCACTTCTACATCTCAGCTTGAGGTCAACAGTAAAGTTAAGGCCAAACAGTCTTCTAAATTGGCCACTTGTGAAGCTGCTGTAAAGAAAACCCCAGAGTTACCCAAGAGCTCAGATGTGACAGCAAAGCTAGCTAATGGCACCGCCCCCACCACTACAACAGACACCAAAGCAACACGAATCAGGCTTGCTGAGGCCCTGGCTCCTCTCCCAACCACTGAAATAAGGCGGGAGGACAGGAGTAATAACAGAAGCGCCAGTGGAAAAAGGCAGCAGCAGCAACAACAACCGCTGACTCAAATAAAGGAAGACAGGAGAAGTCCACCTGTGTCAAACCCTTCCCCGTCTCCCCCTCCAACCTCCCAGTCTGAGCAGACCCAGCAGAATGGCAAACCTCCCAGTGCAGAATCCCCACAGCCCAAAGGCAAGACCAAGAAGAACAAGAAGAAGAAGGGGGACAAGATGAACAGCTCAATAGGTTGGTATTATGATTCACAATTACATTTTGAAGGTTCATATAACAGTAAATGTCCAGTAGTTTTGTCTTAATCTCACTCCTGACCAGCTTTACTGCTGAAATACATCGTGCGAGGTGAGGGAAATACGAACTGTGTCTTAAACAGAGCACTCTGACCAGGGACAGCTTGATCTATTTCCTCACTTGTCTCTTGGGTATTCTGTGGTATAACCACGGCGTCACAGAGTGGTTAGTGAATGTGTGCACTGTGCATATTGCTGCTGCCATTTACGTCTCACCACGTACCACGAGCAGGTAGTATGGGGAGTTGCTTATTGTAGCTTTACTTAATGTCACAAATATTAGTGTTGCACTTGTGCTCTCACAGCCCTTCACATGGCTGTACTGAAGCCTTTCCCATTGACAAGGTGCCAGTGGTGAAACTGGGCCCCAAACAAAATCTCAAAGTGGTGTGAGCACTTCCAACCTCAAAACATGCTTGGCCTCACTCTGGCCCTTAAACCTGCTGAACCAGAGCCAAGAAATGGCTAGGGCAGGGTATAGATAACATTTTCAAGAACCTGGTCTAGAATCTGTTTATCAAATCTGAATCCTTTCTAAATTTATCTAGGTTAACTTCCAAAAATGTTAAACCCACTATGTTTTCAAACAACGTACTTATCCAAGTTCCTCTCAGAGATTAATTTCATATTACACCTACAAAATTGATAAATATTTGAAATAGGAGCATGTCCACATCATCTATGTATGTTTTTTTGGTTTAGATGATGTATTCTTGCCCAAAGACATCGACCTGGATAGCACTGAAATGGATGAAACAGAGAGGGAGGTGGAATATTTCAAAAGGTATGTGTGTTAAAGTAACTTTGCCATATACTGATAAGATATTTCTGAAATGTTTTCTCATTGTGTCAAACTTAAAGGTATCCTGTGGAGGTTTTGACCACTATTGGCATTATGGAGTAATGTTTTCATAAGTGGGTCCCTGTTTTGTACACACGAAAATGCATGTACACAAGCAGTTTCTCCCATTTTATGCAATCCTAATGATTGACAGTTGGATAGCAATGCAGTAGACACGCGTCTTCTTTACTTGCTAGCACGCAAGTAAAGAAGACGACTGCTAGCAAGCAAACATTGATGTAAACAATGTAGGTTTTTAAAAAAAATGTCTTCTGTCCTTCCCCATTAAAAGAAATCTTTTATAGGGAAGGAAATAAACAAGTTTATTTGGCCTCAAGGATTCACAAAATGTGTTCTCGGGAGAAACCTTGAATGTAAACAGAACCGTTTGTCTACATGAAAACTCCACAGGGTACCTTTAACATTTAATTTGAGGTAGCATGGCTCTCCAGAAGGTTGATGTTTGTTTTCTATCATTTCTTTCTGCAGGTTTTGCTTGGATTCTGCCCGGCAGACTCGCCAACGGCTTTCCATCAATTGGTCAAACTTTAGTTTGAAGAAAGCCACGTTTGCTGCACATTGAGGGTGTTAGTGAGTGACTGTCGGGACACAATCAGTACCTTAACAGCTATACCAACCCACACGTTTACCCCCCCACCCATCCCTTTACCCTCCACTCAGCTGTTGTCCCCCCAGAACTTCTCTCCTGCTGTGCCCAAATCACACCCACGCTGCCTTGCTTTGTTCTCGTCACTGTGTGGTTCCAACACAGACCCATCTGGACTGATCCACCTGCAGAACTAAAACAAAAATGAAATGAAATGACACAAAAAGAATCACAAAATGCTACTTTACATCTGATTCATTTTCCTTGCGTGCTTGTGTGCTTTTAGTCTGAGTTGGGCATTTCTCTTGACTGAAAAAGCCATGGTCTGAAATTATTTTCTTATATTGGCTTACCTGTAGTCAAAAGATGCTTACTATGTCTGGATGGTTTCCTTCCAAAAAAAGAGACAAAAGGAAACTACAAAAAATGAGAAATGTAATGAATTAAAAGCTGTATTTGAGATATTGTGGCTTACTATCCCATCGTTTCCCGTTCCTCGCACGGCATTTCATCCACATGATTGACAAGGGAATGGGCTTGGTCAGCTGGTCTCCACTCCCTGCCCCCACCACCCCCCCAACACCTCCACCCTATTTCACAGAAAGGAGGAAAGCGTAATACTTGACAATGTTTTCTTTTTGGTTTTTAAGTACTGTTTAACAAACTGTTGAGTAAAAGTGTACCAGTTACAGTTTTTGTTTTCTTTCTTTTTGACCTGTAGCCAGCTTGTATCAGAATACTTTCAGAATGAAATTGAAAAAGAACAATACTCACACTATCAATCTGTTATAGAGTGTATATTGTATTAACACTGAAGCCAAACTGGCTACTTTTAACATATTGTTAAGTAATATTAAATCTTGTCTTTCTTTTTTGAAAGATGGAATACAGTAGTATGGCAGGATTATGTGTCTTGTGTCAAATTTTATTTCCTACATGCAGTTGAAATTGTCAATAAAAAGGACATGGACACTTAAAACTACACACATACATGCAAAGAAACAGCTTTGGGAAATAAGCTGATGCACTCAGATCTGTCCTTTAAATATAAGCCTACAGCTCACAGCCAGTTAGCTTAGCACAAAGATTCGTTTTTACACATGCGTCTTTTTGTACGGATTAAACAAACAAGATATAGCGTGTTGATAAGTGAGCTTCAGAGGTGCTGGTACGCAGCTTTGGTCACTGTTGGACTGAGCCAGGCTAACGGTTACTCCCTGTTTCCAGTCTCCGTGCTAGCTAAGCTAACCGGCTGCAACTTCATATTTAACGGACAAACATGAGAATGGTCTTGAAGTTCTTGCGTAACTGTGGGCAAGAAAGCAAATATTTCCCAAAATGTCAAACTTATGCTGGATTTAAATTTGCTAAAGTTTTTTGAAGCAAAAGTGAGAAAATTATCTCCCTTTCAAGGTCCATTCACTTCAACGTGATGATGCCCATATGGGACCGGTGAATAGCATTCACTGCTTGGGCCAAAGCAGGAATTTTACCCATTGTTGCTGCTCTGCACGTCTGCTGCTACGAAAGGTTGCAGGATGAGTCACACCCTCAAATACGCGTTCCTTTTGGGAAATCCACTAATTGACAGTCATAATCAATCTAGACGGCCACTGTAACTGAGTCATGTAGATCCCGAGGTTCAGTTTCAATTGTGAATTATGTTAAATAAAGAAAGGTAGCTGCCATTGGGCTACTTCAGGCATTTACATGTAGCCCCATTTCATATATGCACATGAAACTCTAGGGAAAATTGATTTCAGATAGTTATGAAATCAAGTACATTCCCTGAGGGTGAAGTTGGCGTGAAATGAGGTCATGCTTTGGCTTATCTAGATGTAGATGAGTTAATACATACCTTTCACTGAGCAGTACTGACAGGACACAGTCTACATCAGCAGCAGTAAAAGCTTTTGCTTGGTGTTTTTTCACCAGTTTGTTCAAATTAAAAAGAGGCATGATTACATTTTTGTAAGCTATTAAATGGCTGCTGAGCTTTCTTTTCTGCCATATAGTGCTGAAATGTGCTCAACATAATGTGGAACTCGAGCGAGAGAACTAAAAGCTGATTTTGAGTTTCAATTTGCAGTTCATTTTAGTTGGTAAATCCTAATTTCACATCTGCACAAAGAAAAAAGGGTAGAGATGGCCAACACTTCAGGATGCAGCATGTTCACACTTAGTTAAAAACATAGCTAGAATGGAGTTTTAAGCAGCTCTTGATTTAAAAAAAAAAGTTAGAATATTATGCTGTAAAAGTACAATATGTACAATATATATCTTACATCCAGAGCCAAATGGATAATGTGAAGAGGAAGTGAGTTAGTTGTGTTCTTCACAGTGACTGCTTCCTCTTAACTTTTCCAAGAGTGACTATTTGTTAAAACCGCGGGATTTCACGATGAAAAATTACCACTCTTACAAATTTGATGAATGGGAGAATTGTGGTAAATGAACTTCATACAAGTGAAGACAAAAGGTTTTGGTTTTTGTGAGAGCCACCGGAGCAGATATGACTCATACTTTATTTCAGGTATGAATGGCTGCCGGCCTGTTTGCAGCAGAGCCTGCTCGCTCTCAGTCACCAGTGATGTAAGATCGGATCTACCACATTTAGGCAAATGCCCCACAAAACTACGCTAACGTAGACACGTCAAAGACACCGAGCAAAATGTCTCGACAGACAAACGTGGGATGTGATCTAAATAAAACATGAAAAAAAAACCACACAGATTTGTGTTTTTTTGGTATATGCAGAGATAAGAGCCACTTGAGTCAACCCTTTCCCTCAGTTAATAAGAGATTTATACTTCTATAAAAGTAACTTATGACTATTATTACTATTTCTATCATGTGTCCTTTCAAGATATTTCCTTGTTTTGACCTTTGTTGTAAAAATGGTCTTGGTTGATGACAGAAAACACAATGGTGCACACTAAGAGCAGCCTGACAATGACAGGGGTGAGCGCCAATAGGATTATTAAAAAGGGATCACTGCTGCCTTGTAGCTTGTAATCAGAATGCTGATCTTTTCATTGTCAGTCGCCTGGAGTGCTTCAGGATCACATACACTTCCAAAGAGGGAATCCCCCCCTCTTGTTTCCTGGCTACAATCTGCCACAATCCTGTTTTTGATGGCCGAAACCTTGGACTTCCTTACCAAAAAAAGCCTTAAAAACAGTCAGCTTTAATACCAACCACCTCAACCAACATACGTTGAATTAAAATGATCTGCTCAAGTCGACAGCACTCCATTTTCAAACGAACTTGAAGGCTTTTTTGGGAATTCCCTCGTGATGGCGGGAAATTCCCATTCTTTTAGGATACACACAAGATTAAAGGCAGTATCTATCCATTCTGTATTTGTCTGGATAAGTGTCAGGCTGAAGTTTTCCCTCTGTTAAAAGTATATATGACAGCTACATCAGTGCATCCTGATGCTTTGAAACCTTTTTTTTCAAACAGGAACTGGTCTACCACCGTCACCTGACTTTTCTCATTAAGTCTTTGTTTCTTAGAAAAGTTCCCAGACACTCAGGTGGGGATTTGTGACCTATTTTTTTCCACTCTGAGATCGGTGGGTAGAGCGTTTGAGTGTGTGGAAGTTCAGTCACTTATAGACCCTGCTGTAATACGTGGGTGCGTGCTGGCGAGGGGGGAGAATCCCCAGCAGACAGCTCGTGGCCTTTTTAGGGCCTGTAAGTATTTCTACCAGTCTGCATGCGGTTGGCTTATAGACGAGATACTGAAGTTACCCTTTCAAGCCAAAATTGGAACCAATCATTCTGTGGGCACACAAATGGGAGCAAGCCTGGTGTGTTATGTAAATGAAATAAATGTGTTGCAAAACTAACTCAGCCACAGATATCTTCCCCAGTTAGCTGATGAGTAAGTTCGCATGTGATGCTGCTGTCTGATGTCATTTGAACGCTTGGGGACTTGGGTTTAGTGCCAGCTTTCAAACCTCCTCATTTTGTAGTCCTAGTAGTAATCTTTGAACACTTAATATTTTAAGCATTTTTCTTAAATAAAGCTTAATAACCTTAATTCTGGTTTTGGTAGAAAGATTTTAAATTGACTACCAAGACAGATTTTTTCTCGAAAAAAAATAATCTGTAAATTCATTAAAAGAATTGTTCTACATTTCAGGAAAAGTTCGATGAGAAGATTGAAGATTGAAGCTACCACCAGCAGCTGGTAAGCTAGCTAAACAGCTAGCCTAGCTCTGTCCAATCACCAATTAAGAAGTTATATCTTGAGTGTTTAATCCGGACAAAAACTGAAGTGTAAAAAACAACAATTTGACAATTTACGGGGGTTATCTGCTGGACAATTTCTCGTCGAATTTCATTTTTACATGATTTTGTAACCGTTGGGACAAAACCAGGCTACCTGTCCCCCCCATTTCCAGTCTTTGTGCTAAGCTAAGCTAACTGGCTGCTCACATTAGCTTCATATTTATCGTACAGACATGAGAGTGGCATCAATCTTCTCATCTGACTCTTGGTAAGAAAGCAAATAAGCAAATTTCCCAAAATATTGAACTTTTCCTTTAAAAGGCTGGAGTGAAAATGTAATGAGAAATCCAGAATGGGCTTGTTTTTACTTTATCTAGAAATATAATATTTAATAATAAAAACTATGTAACTTTTGCTGAATAGCAGCCACATTTACCATTATCCTATTAATGAAACACAAGTGGATGAGAGTCAGACAGTCACATACAGTTTGCCAACATTAGCCAACATCATCTGCTGGTCATACCAGACCAAATGAGGCTGTAGCAACAAAACCCCTGAGAGTTTTGAATTGAGCAAGAGTACATTTTACTGCTAATGGACTCAACTTTTCACTTGTAAGAAGAAGGTGTTATGTCTTCTTTCAAAAGTTTCATAGCCTTGCTTTAAATGAGCCATCTGATCTAAAAACAATGCAGCAAAAGAGGAATGTGTGCACTCACACAAAGAACACAGTTGTTTGGCTACGGCTTTTCTATGCACTGCAACTGCCTACTTCCTTTTAAACAGGGGATGTCCAGCTTCCTGTGCTTACTGCACCAAACCCATGACAACTGATTCACCAAACAGCACCGTCGGCCTCTCTGTGTCAAAACGATACTTCACAGCGACTGACTGCAGAATGTTTAGGTCACTGACTGATCCGCAGGCAGTTTTTGAGGGTTCTTGGATGTAACTCGAGCTACCGTCTTTCGATGGTCTTCTCAGTGCCCCTGCAGTGTTTGCTTCAGCCACACAACAGCTGGGAATATGGCTGTCACAGTACAGCGTGCCCATTCAGGCAACGCTGGGAAGGGGTTTTCCACCGCGCACAAGCACATACACGTGACACACATGGACACACACAAACACACACTAAAAAGACATGCACACAGACTTAGATTAAGTAGTGCCAACATTTTCGTGGTTAGGCTATGATCTGTGGTTACAGCTCGAGGCTGCAGACTCAAGAAGCAAAATACACCACGCAATAATGAAACATATTTAAAGCTATATAAATCACCATAAGATAAAAGTGTGGGTAAACGGTCTTTTATTACAAAAATAATGTGCCAGCTCAAGAAAAAACAGCACCAGATCTCCAAAAATAAGCATACTGTCAGTTGCAATCTTTACACACACCGTTTCAAAAAGTGGATCTCAAACATTTTTCCAGTTGTAAATGTCTTTAACATTTTTGATCCCAAACGTTTACCAGGAAACAAATATTTCATGGCTTTAAATGGAAAAAGGGCAACATTGCACGAAAATGATTTGCCTTTTCCAATTATTTATGCAAAGAGAATAAATATTAATATAATAGTTATATATTTTAAATCTGTTATTAAGAATATATAATTTACAGAACAGAAATATGTAAAGTTCAATCAAAAACAACTAATAGCACCACATTATCAACTAGATGTCTAGATCCAAAATAAGAAGCTTATGCATCATGAATCTCTTAAAATCGTACGAATCCTACGATTAGTTTTTGGCTAAATGTCAAGAAAGTGCAACAGGTTTGTAATTTGACACATTGAGGTATATGATATTTGATATATTGCATTGACATCCACTTCCCCAACACAATAACCACCTGCATTGCCACAGGAGAACACTAAGAACCTGACACTGGATTGTTAAACTATACAGACTTAAGCCTGATGAACTCATCTCTCTTGCGACAGGGGAACTTTGGGTTGTACAGGTTTGCTTCACTATGTACAAACATCTCAAGTCAGTCGTTTCATTTGTTGTCAAACCTCTCCGAATCGGAAACTCCACTCAGGTTATTTTCTGCCGTGTAGTGCTGCTTTTCAGTGTTCAGTTACTGTCAGCAAGAGATAACTGTCTTTTCCAAATGAGTGTTGTTCCGCTCATAGTTTGGCACACTCTTCACAATGTTCCAGGTACTCTGCAGCGTCCCTGTCGTTGAATGTAGCGAGGCATCGCGGGCACTGTAGCTCTGACAGGCCTGGGCACTCGTTCCAGGCAGGGTTTGGTGTTGTTGCTGCTGCAGCTGCGGGCTGTTGCTGCAGCTCAGCGGCAGTCCTCAATAGAGGCTCTGAAGAGTCCTTATGTCGCCTTGAGGAGATCCTGTGTCCTATGTGCACACGACACATGGGGACCACTTCTCTGTTCTCTCTGCTTGCTCCCTGCTGAGGACAGTACACTGTTAGGATTGCACAAGCCAAAAAAAAGCAAGTGAATGTGCCTAAAAGATGCACTCATCTGCCTCATTTAAGAGCTGTAGTCTCACCTGTTTGTGTAGCTGCCGTTTTAACTGATAAACCTGGTCCTTCAGGTCTTGGATCTGTCCCTGTGCTCGCTCTCTGTCGGCACGCTCCGACTTAAAGTCCTCTGTGTAGATGAGGACCTGAGGAAGGAAAAGATGGAATCTTTAATCTTCTTGGTTCTCAAAAAAAAAAAGGTTTTCAAAACACATCACATGCCACAAGAGCTGTATATACTCAAATTATACAAATGCAATCTCAGATTCAGTCCAACAGAGTGCAGAGATTTACTGAGACCGACCTGCTGCTCCAGAGTCTGGATGCGCTCCTGGTCGTGCCTCCTCATCTCCTCACACTCGCTCATCTTCTCCCCGAGTAAGCCGTTGAGCCTGGTGATCTCATGATGAAGCAACCCGGTGCTTACAGAGCCCAGCCCAGGCATCAAGCCCTGCCCGGTGGTCTCCTTCAGCCTCTGGCATAAACCTCTGATATAGTCCTCCCTGCTGGAGTCGTACTTCTGCCACTGAGAATTCAGACCTTGTACCTAAAAAAAGAGCAATTACAACAAAAGGTTAGACCTTCTGATCATGCGCTATGTTCTGTATTACACTCTGACGTTGAATATAAGCACATTAGTATTGAACTT
Source organism: Oplegnathus fasciatus (assembly GCA_003416845.1). Taxonomy (NCBI): domain Eukaryota; kingdom Metazoa; phylum Chordata; class Actinopteri; order Centrarchiformes; family Oplegnathidae; genus Oplegnathus; species Oplegnathus fasciatus. Next base: position 3,930,275 of record NTHP01000002.1, on the reverse strand, counting down.
TGGAGTAATTTTCATATATTGTCTTAAAAAAAAAAATCTTGTCCTCGTTGTTCTAGTGCCTGATTGATTTCAGGGCAAAAATATAAGTATTGTCTCTGAGCATAACTTGTAAACTTGTTCCAGGTGAAGACTTACATATGCCACTCGCTGCTTTAGCTGTTGATTCTCCTCCTGAAGTTGACGGATTTGTGCGTTAACACCACTCATGTCAGAGGACTCTGTCATCTGTAGGAAATGGTGCAAGAGAAGTTACAACAGGGCCCCCAAATTAAAAAAAAACAAACATTGCATTTAAAGGTCCAATGCACAAGTAAATAAAAAGGCACCAGACACCCTCCATGAAGCCCCAAGTATACAAAAACACATCACACACCTCCTTCGCCTTCTGCTGCTGAGCCACAACCTCCACTTCTTCTCCCCCCTTCTTCTCTTTCTCCAGCCTGGCCAGCAGCTCCTGGCACACCTTCACCGTCGTGCCGAGCTGGCTGCGCAGCTGGTCGGCCTCCTCCGCCAGGGATGTGCAGAGGACGGCTCTGGTGGCCTCGCACCGCTCCCTCTCCTCCAGGGCCGACCTCAGCCTCTGGATCTCCTGGTCCTTCTCGTGGTCTGGCTGACTCCTGACGGTCTCCAGCTCCAGCTCCTTCTCTTGGAGCTGCGCGTTTAGCCTCTGGATCTCCTGGGGGGGGAGGAGGAAAGGGACATGAATTGCATGACCACAACAGTTTGTAATGTGCAAATCTTTTGGCACATTTTATGCATTAAAGATGCACACAAATACATATACGAATAAAATATTAGTCTAGTTATTGCTACTAATATTTGTTTTGAGTGTGATTGTCTATTTGTATCTCTGAGGATGTACATATATCCAGTACAAATCAATAACCCCCCTCAGGGTGACAATTTAAAAAGTTCAATATTGTAATATGGATTTGAGGGTTTTAAAGCTCATTAGTTCTTGCCAAGAGACTTGTGGGAAGTAGTTCCCACATGGGACAGATCTGCGCCACTGTACTAACTTTTCTCCATCAGCCAGTTATCTACAAACACTCATCTGCATGCAACAACACATTTATTTTAAGCATTTTCAACATATTTTACCTCTGCCTGTCTTGATGCCTTGAACTCCATATCGTTCCTCTTCTGTTTCAGTTTGCATATTTCTTTGCACAAGCTCTCCAGCAAAGACTTGGACGGCCCGATGACCACAGACTCGTTATCTCCCACCGTCATGTAGATCCTCTCATATCTCCCCAGCCTCGCTTTTAAATCTGCAATGATATTGTCCTTCACGTAAATCTGTTTGTTGAGGAGGTCGATTTCCTGCCGCGTCTCATGATAAAGAGAATTCAGCGTGGTGTAACTCCGGATTTTGTCTTTCAGCGCGTCGTTATCCGTGTTTATACTGACGTTATCCATTGCAGGCTTCGTAGGTTTTGACAGACAGATCAGTCTTTTAATAATCCAGCATTTGACGCCTCTGCTTCGAGCCCCGTGTCTCTAGAAATGCACCGAGGAGGTCAATTATGTCGGAGCTTTGGCGCATCAGTGTCGAGAATAATATCCCCAACAGTCTTGGGGGATTTCCTAGGGAACTTCCCCGCGGACTTTTTTGAGCTTCGTCAAACTGAAGCCCTGCCTGCTCTCAAAGATCCACCGTCGGCCGTCATTGGGAGGTAAAAAGGGTTTTACAGCCTCTTGGCACAAATGGTAAAGAAAACACCGAAACACAAAGTTAAAATACGACCTAAAAAAGAAGTTTAAGTTTGTTCAGGTACCATCGGCAGAAAATGAAGTACTCGTGCTGCCTTCATGACCGTCGTAAACTTGAACTCTCGAAGCGAGAGGTGCGATTTTTTAAACGCACTCAATAGCAAACAAAATGTGTTCCTACATATTGTTTTATTTTTGCAATAAAATAAAAAGGGCACTAATATGGAAGCCCACTTCTGCCAATGTGATGAAAAAAAAAAAGATGCTGTAACTCATTCTCTCAAACTATAATGAGAAACTCTCAAAATAATGACTTAGTATCTCAAAATAATGCAAAACTTTCTTAGTATTTTGAGATACTAAGTAAACTACCGAATTTCTCCGCTGGGGATCAATAATGGTTGATCTTATCATGATTGTGAGAAAGCTTCTCGTTTTGAGATACGGTGTCGTTATTTTTAGAGTTTCTCATTATTATGAGATACTAACTCCTTATTTTGAGAATGTTTCTCATTATTTTGAGAAGATTTTGCATTATTTTGAGATACTAAGTCATTATTTTGAGATTCCAAGTCATTATTTCGAGAAAGTTTCTCATTATAATGACTTACAGGATCCCCCCCCCCTTCATCACATTGGCAGAAATGGGCTTCCATACACATTGCCTGGGTGTGTAGCAGGAAAAAAACCCAAAAACGTTCCTATCATGCAGCTCATTGACAAAACTGTTTCATCCCATCCAAAAGCTGTCATTGTAGGCTGCAACAGAAACTAGCTTCAAATAGACCTAGACATGAAGTCCCCTGTACTATTAACTAATGTTTTGCAGGGAATGACAAACAATACTTCAAAAGCATTAAATTTTCCCAACGGTAGTTTACAGGGGTTTCACGCATCCCCCACCCCCAAACGTCACGCCAGTGCAGTTGGAGTGTCATCAAATTCCCCATATACTCTGTCATTTTGTTGGTTTGTTCATCTTCACCCAAGAGGTCTTAACATTTTCCCATAGCGGTGAAGGCATCATATAAATTCTCTTCATCGTGATGTAATGTAATTATTCCGAAAAGCATGCCTGGATTGCGCAGTCAGAAGCACACCAGAGTGTGTGAGTGGACTAACGCTGTCCAGGCTGATTCATACAGTGTCACCAACCATTGTCTGGCTTTTAATAATCCCGCGGGACATTTCTGCTTTCTGAAATTTTGGAAATAGAGCTATATCCGTTACAATATTAACTCATGATAGGCTACTTGACTTTATCTTTACAATGGTTTAAAAAAAAA